>JAMPIV010010345.1:0-272661 GCA_024509875.1 Oreohelix idahoensis | reverse complement strand
ATTAATACCACACCCAAATAATATTTTTTTTAATCTTAACTATTTCCCCTATATAATTTATAAATATTATTATTTTTTTTTTTAATTACTTGTTACCCCGATTTTCTTAAAATATTTTCCTGTATTTATTTGTTTTCTTTTATATTATTTGATATAGTAAAGTTGGGAGCTTGGCCCCAATATATTTATTTTAGTTTTTACTTTGTATTTTTTTCTTTATTTAATTGTTTTTTGTTTTCAATTATTATCTTTTATCCATTTTATTACCCCCCCCCCCCCCCCCCCCCGGAAAGCTAAAGAATAATTTGTTCACAGACAACCCAAAATCACAGTGGACTCAAAATCCTACTAGCGATATGAAGATGGAATTCCACTGAGGGGAAGTCTGAAAAGTGTCCCTATAAGAACGCTTACGTAGGCCCTGGTGATCTGGGCTGTTCTAAAGTAAGGTTTCACAAACCCAAACCGCTCACTTAAACATGAAAACATCGAACATAGAAACACTCAAGAACAAATAATAGACAATATAGGAAGGCTCGATAACATAGAAACAGTGGGTTTAAAGTTTACATTACAACAGATCCACTTTAAAACTTCAAAAAAACGGTACATATTCCCAGCCTTTCACCGCGAAAAACGGATGGGGCATCGGTTGTGTCACAAAAATCTGACGAAATCTAACGTTGATTAAGGGGGGGGGGTACTGGAAACTTCTCCGTTCATGTCTTGAAAGGGAAAAACTGTTTGACAGCAGAATTTCTAGGACGAAAGAAGTACATTGACATTCTACTCGAAACTGGCCATACGATAAATTTCGAACTGGCATTACACTCGACAAATCTGTTCTTGATTCTCATCTGTAGTTGGTTATTCACACACCATATCACTGGGCATCACCACTTGTTATGTTAAAGTTTAATTTTCTTTCGACGGGACCAAACAGCGGTAGGCCAACAGGCCCCGTCGTTTTTTGTTTCCGTCGTTCCACTTCTGCCTACTGTATATAAATCGTTCTGTGGTGGATGGGTTTGTGTCAGGTTCCACTGAGACTTAAAGACAAGTCAGGTCCATGTTCGCTGTTCGCTGATAAATTCTGGATCAGCCTTGGTCGTCTTACAGGTTGGTGATTCGACAGGGTGAGGTGGTTAACAACAGGTATATATGTAAGATTACTGCGAAAAAAAATGTCTGAACAGAAGTTTCTTTAAGGGAGTTGTAATATCC
Organism: Oreohelix idahoensis; assembly: GCA_024509875.1. Lineage (NCBI taxonomy): Eukaryota > Metazoa > Mollusca > Gastropoda > Stylommatophora > Oreohelicidae > Oreohelix > Oreohelix idahoensis. Next base: position 271,437 of record JAMPIV010010345.1, on the reverse strand, counting down.
ATTCTGCAATCACTCACTACACACAGTAAACGATGGTTCAGGAAAGTAGTTTAGAACTGCTAATAAATTTCTCACTGTTTATTTACACCACAATCAACGTAGACATCATAGGACGACGACCACTTCATAGCAAATCATGGAGCAAAGGAGGCAAAGAGGCAACATGTTAGCAAATTGTACATGTTGGTAAAAAATTATAAAAATAAGTCCATAAATTTTAACAGCGTTTTGCATTGCATATAATCCAAAGGGATATATAAAATCATAGATAACACAGCCCCATAGTAGATCATCAGGCCACCAGGGTTGTATGGTAAATCCGTATTATTTTTACAACTCAGTTTAGACAGGTACAACAAAAAATCCAAGGTATTTATATAGGCTGCAGAAAACATTGCTCTCAGCTCACAATCTTAGATATCACAGCATAAAAACATATTCTTCAAAGGAGAAACTGGCATAACCTACCGCAGTTTACAGCAAAATAGCCTGAGGGCTCAAACATTACTCCCTGACTTGAATTGTATAAAATCTCTTGTTGGGAGAAAAGAACAAGGTAAAGAACATTCCCATTAAATAAATCCAACTATATTCAAATGATACACTCAATTAGGAAATGGTGAATATTATTTAAAGGCACAATACCATTCCAATGGCCTCAAAACATTTATTTAATTTAACAAAATTCTCCCTTTCACAAAAATATCTCTGGAACGCAACTTCGCGAGATGTGGAACGAGACACCCGGATGGATAGCCATGCCAGTCAACACACTTGTCACGTGAGATTACAGATTCTCAGATACAGTCTTCCAGATGGCTTCCACATGGCAAGTGAGCAGAAGAAAGATCCAGTCATAACAAAACTCATGAAACAAGCTCAAGAAAACCCAAACAGATTTCCAACGCTTACGATCCAAGACGAAGTATTGTACCACATTGACCAAAAACAAGACGGACAGCTACAGAAATACATACCAAAAACACCTAGTACCGTTGGTTTTGTCTCAATTTCATGATAACAATGGTCACTTTGGTAGAGACAAGACATTAGATATCATTAAACGACGATACTATTGTACTTCACTATACAGAGATGTCATTGAAATATGTTCACACATGCAGAATCTATAAAATGCGAAATATGAAACCATCACGAGCACCACTCCAACCAATGCAAGCAGAACATTTCCCAATGGCGACAGTCAGTATCGATATATGGGGACCATATCCCAACACACAGTCAGGGAACCGATATATCTTGCACATAGTAGACCAGTATTTAGTATGGCCGGAATGTTACCCTCTCAAAAACATCACATCTGAAACAGTTACAGAATATTTTATCCAAGAATTCCTACCAAGGCATGGCTGTCCCAGACGCATCATATCTGATAACGGCAAACAGTTCGTTGGGAATCCCTTCACAGCAATGCTTCAGAGGTTCAACATTACCCATACTACCACGAGTTATTATCACTCTCAGTCAAATGGCAGAAATGAACGCCTACACTCAACCATGCATGATGTTCTCGCAGAAGTATATTAGTGGAAATACACAGTATTGGGATCTTTACATCAACCAAGCTTTGGAGGCCATTAGACCGAAAATAGACGACACTACTGGTATGTCGCCATTTTATATGCTCTAAGAAAGAGAACCCTCTTTTCCCCTGGATAGTATTTACAGCCCCAACGTAAATATGTAGGTGAAGACCCCATAGAAGTGATTTTAAGAGAGAAATTCAAGGTCCACCAAACAGCACATAAAAATACTGCGAAAGCATTTGTAAAGAAACAGAAACAACACGACAAGAATGTCAAGCTTGAAAGCTTTAACGTAGGCGACAGAGTGTACTACCAAAAGAATGTCCGTGATAACAAATTTGATGCCCGCTGGCTGAACGGCTTCAAAATTCTAGATAAGTCAACCCCGACTAATTACAAAATCTGGAACGAAGAAAGAAATATCTTTACCAAGGCCCATGTAACGCAAATAAAAAAAGATGATCATCGACCCATTATACCACCTACAGAGACCACAAATAGGCTAATAAGAAAAGCTACATTATATCATCAACCATCCAGCACTACGTCAGAGTCTAGCACAGACAACGATGTTTCAGAAGCAGAACAGCATGCAACTAAAAACGACCAATTTCGTGAAGCAGTCAACAGAATGAGACAATATAGAAGCACATCCGACAGTGAAGACGATATTCCCCTCGCTGAGTTACGCGAAAGACTAGAATATCGAAATACTAGGTTACAGGCCGAGCAAGTTAATCCAGAACACCCTGACACCAGGATAGATTCATGCCAGCCTATTGTACAACAAACATACTATAGAAACGAACAACCCTCAACAAGCAACTACCAGTCTGATGAACAGTCGGATAGTGAAGACGAGACGCCCCTGCAGGTGATTCAAAGTAGGGCAATTCACAACATCCAGTATATTGATGATAATGATACTCGACACACAGCACCGGCCAATGAAGAAAACGCACACAGCGCTACATGCACACTTAAGGAAGATATTATTCTTCCATCACCTCCATTGAGACACGAATCTGACCAAGATACAGCAGATCCCGAGAGTGACCACGAAAGTATGAACAGTCCAGACAACACTGAATTTCGCACAGCAACGAGGCGCCCATATTCTGGCTCAACATATGACTCCCCACCGTTAACAAAGTTTGTGAGATTACCTCAAGAGCACATACGTATGAAATTGCGAAGAAAACGCAGACAGCCACACAAGACGCAGCGTGAGGTGCACCATTTCAAAACTACTTCCTCCTTACCCTCGACAACGGGAGCCACCACCCACTCTACAGTGCGAAATACGCCATCCTCTTGTGATTAACGATTGACAGAAGCTACCTTGAGGGACATCGCCAAGTTCCTCATGTCAACATCGTAAACATCCAGTTCAACGATTATTGATTTATTGGGGAATCAATCTTCTCTAATAACAAAAAAGTACTTCCCCAGCAATAGTACCCAACAAGTACTCACACTACATAGTACTTTCTTTCGTTCCCCACCATCATCTAAAGTCAATAGTATCCATTATTTTTTTGGTAGGAAATTTTATTTTTTCAGAAAGATGTCAGCCTCAGTCAAGATCCTGCTGATGATACTGATGATAGTGACCGTTACGACATCTGCAACACCCAGATATACTAACATTCGCAGATCTAGAACACTATGTTATCCAGCTTAAACAGAACTTTAAATTATCTCAGTTCTCTAGTTATACCAAATTTTTTTGTTGCAAGTGTTAGGTACGAAATCTTTTTCTCTTCTTGATAATTTTGTGACAAAAGCAAACACACTATATACGCACACACATATTTTTTCTGTGTGACACATGAGAGTTTTTTTTTTTGATGAAATGTGTTAACTCACCGCTTTCGTTTTGTGTTATGGAAAGACTGTTTTTATAGTGTTCAACAGCATCACGAACGTATTTTGGCCATTTTTCTTAATGATGCTGTTACGAAAAATACCAATTGTACTAGAACTATTTTGATTCGCAAACATGTTACCTTTACTTTCCAACCTCAATGATCGTATATGGCTTCTCCCATTATTCAAGCCGACGACCCTTTCTCGCAGATATATGACGAATCAGGCGTCAAATTTATTCTTCCCTACACATCTAAACGCCTGTCTATCTCCTGTCACCTTTTCCGACATGCTCCATTACAGACGGAGCGTTTCTAAATCGACGCCCCGTTCCGATCATTCCCCACTATTCAACAGGAATCTTCCTATGTTAACTTGTCTATCAAATTCTATAAATACTTCTTCGTAGTCTGGGAAACCCCTTCTCGCATTCCTGAATCCAGTGAGACACACCAGAGGTCATGACCCGACACACTAGAGTGTCAGGACTATTGATTTTGCCTAGCATAATTGGTGTTTTAAATTTTAAGCTGTTTTGTGTATAATTACCATATGTACAAGAAGATGAGATGTCCACAGCGGACATCGGTAAAAGATAATGAGGAAATTGTTACCCCTACTGACACAACTAACGCCCCTAAGATCCCCGAGTACATTCACATGACTGACATTCGTTCCCCTCCCATGGTGATAAACTCTACTCCGTCATTTATCCCAATATACACCCCACTCCACTAAATAACTGAGACATATATATTTTCACCTAAAATTTGACTTGGTGATATATTTTGCAAGTTGTGTACAACTTATATAATGTAGCCGTCCCGTCCTGGTATGAGTTACTACTATTTCAAGACTGGGCACGGTATCCAATTAGTTAGATGTCACCGTGGTGTGGCGGTGCAGATATATTCTATTTGTGTAACCTTCCTTTTCCTTTTCTTATTTCTTATTTAATCCATGTCTAAGTCTGTTTTGGTAGTACTGGCTTAAAGCTCGCCAGAGATCTTGATTCCTTAGACCCTAATCTGTGGGTGTTGGTCCGTTCCATTCCTCTTACAGGTGGTGTATGGAGAGTATTAGTGATTGAGATTTTTGTTTGTGAACCATGACATTTCAGTTATATTTCCAACAGTTAAAATAGTGTATTTCAACAGGTAAACAATTCCTCAACTGCCCGATTCATTTTCATATTGTTTATTTGATATTTAACAGAAACAACTGGTTTCAAAACAAACTTTTCAACATTTTATACATAGTTTACAGTGGAAAAACTGGTCATATTTTATTCACTTCAAGTGAATATCTCCCATTTTTCTGTCCATCCACAAAGGTTTCATCATATAATTTATCATCTTTCATATTTCTCAATTCTTCTAGATTGTCAAAGGTTCCTTTTTAATTGCTTTCTTTTGTGGGTATTTCAATTGCTTTATTTCCCAAGTCAACCTAATCATCCATTCCATTAGGTTCATTGACATTTTTCAAAATGCAAAATATAGGCGAGCTGAAATACATGAAGGTAGGGCTAGACTTCTACTTACATAGATCCATGCGTACAATTACACATTAAAGAATTTGAATTCACACAAGTCATGTTGAAAAAGCCTCAACTAAATGACCAGACGGTTTTTCATACGTCCATCTATATGGAACATTCTTCTAGGACTCCTGCCGGTAACTAAATTCTTGCCGACCAAAATCGCAGTGAGCTCAGCTGGCTACGGTTTCTCATTGGATAAATATCACGTGTTTGAAGGCGTGATGTCGCTAGTCTTTAACCTGCATTCATATATTTCTATGACAACTGCTGGGTAAAATCAGCGTGCCTAGTGTCAAAAGTGACCTAGTCAAAAACTACCGTTCACTTACCTTTCTCTTAGTACTTCGGGTTAATTTTTATTTTAGTTAAGAATTCTGCTTGTTATTTATAGGGAAATGGTATTTTATATTTAGTTATTATTGACTAGATTCTAGCACGAATGAATGCTCAAGTGGTCGATCAGATGGCCACATATAGATCCCGGGCCATGCAAATGTATCCCGCAGGGAGACATTTGAGTACTATCAATACAGGAAAAACAAAATCCCAAAAATTCTCCAAAAAAAAAAGTCCAAAAAAATTTTTCAGAAAACTTTAACCTAAGTCATTAACCGTGGGCTCTTGTATAAATATAATATCAGACTGTCATACTCTAACCAAACTCTACCAATGGACAGCATTATAAAAATTTTCTTCAATACATGTGCCATCGAAAAATTTCAGAGTGGTAACCCTGAACAACAAAATTGTTATCATCAATCTAAAATTTTTGTTAAACAGCAACAGTGCAAAATTTGTCATATTGACCAACTCAAATGTAGTTCAAGACATGCATGTTATGAAACGTTCCTAGTACTCCAACCCAAAATGCATTTAATTTATTTCGAAGTATCCACTTTGTACCAGTGTAATTGTAGTCCGTCTGTGGCAGTGCAGCTATTTGTGCGCATGTCGCAGTATCAAATAGTATCGTGTAGCCGGGCTGTGTTTACGGCATCAATGAAATAATGTGTGTGTGTGTCCGTCAGCTGGTCGGGTCAGTTCAGTTAATGGTGTTGAGCGCAGGTAAATATTTTGAAGTGCGCTAACTTTTGTACGTTTCTTGGTTCAAGTCGTTACAGGCTTGTCCGCCTGAGGTGGAAATTCTTGACCTTATTTTATTCTTCCTTCCCAGAGTTCGTTCGTACCCTTTTTATGGTTAGTGAAAAGCAATGTCTTTTATAGTGGTTTAGTCAAACAATCCAACTGTAATGTTTCAAGGAAAACGCAGCAATGTAGAAAAATAGAATATATTTTATTAACGTGATTGGAACAGCAATGTCATTGGTACAATGATGAAGCACTTATTTCTTTCTTACCCAAAGTAGTGAGTATCCAAAAAATGAAAATGGAAATCCACAGGAATAATCTATCTAATAGAGTAAAATGCAAACTTGTCTACTTAAAAATACTAGTCTAACTTGAAAAAAAACTTGTCAAGTTAAAAACAACTTGTCTTGATAATCTCAAAGACGAAGTTCTGTAAAAATCCTCTAGCCTAACGAATCCTAAAATCTGTACAAGCCCTGGATCATGTCAATCGCCCACGTCTCTTCTTTATATACAGCCCACTCTTTTTTCCCGCCAATTTTCACACGATGCTTTATTTTTCACACGGCACCAAACATCTACATTTGCACTCCTCTCCTCAGCTTTTCGACTTTTTTGCACACGAATCTCACTCTAGCAACGGAAAAAAAACCAAGACTTGCAACTTCTCCCAAAATTTTCCATTCAATAAACATGCACTTACTATTTTGTTGTTCTGTGACAGCTTTTCTCGAAGCCGTGAACTTGTCATGATAATGTATTTTGTGCTCAAATGTCTTTACTGCTTTTAACGTTGTTATTCTCATTATGTGGTTTTTAACACGTATTAATTGTAGTGTATGCCAAGCGGTCACACATCCATAATATCTCCAAGTTATTTCTAAGTATCTACATTGTATCAGTATAATTGTAGTCCATCCATAATATCTCCAAGTTATTTCTAAGTATCCACATGTTTTATTATTTGCTAAATAATTCAATCCATAATGTATTGCTATGTTAGCTAAACATGTCTAAATTTACATTTGTCAAAATTCATTTCATGTAACTATAATTCAACAATCAACATCTCAATATGTCAGCACAATTGACAAGGTAAGGAAAAAATTATCGTACATTTTCACAATGTCGACACTAAATCTGCCTTCTGATACGAAGATTTGTCAGATCATTTGTGTCTGTAACATCTACTGTCAGGCTTAATACAATCTGAGTCAGTCAGATGGGCAGTCTATAATCTTACATTAGTATCTCTATGGTGCAAGGTAAAGTAAGGGATGGAAATATCATCATATCAGGGGTGAAAGGTGCTCATCTCGACAACCTGTTACGCACAGTTGCAGAAAACTATATAGGCCATAACAATACCGTCAAATGCGATGTCAAATGGACTGTGTCAGTATAACTGGTCCATGAAAGTTTTATCAGTTCCACTTAAGTATCTGTCACGTGATCACGTAAAGGCAGAATTTACCATTAACTATAATGTCCCAATTTCAACAACAGCATGTGTATCCCTGACATAGGTATCATATTCAACTTATGTATTATCAGTATAATCTTCATCATAGGTATCCGCAGCACGGATATCTTTAGTACGGGTATCATCTTCAAGCTATGTATTATAATCATATATATATCCATCATGTGTATCCTTAACACGTATATCCTCAGGAGGGGTATCATTTCAACCTATGTATCATTGATCATATTTATCCATCGTGTGTATCCTTAACACGTATATTCTCAGGAGGGGATAAATTTTTCAACCTAGGTATCATTAATCATCAGGGACTATCATTTCCTAGTATCTCAAAACCATATTCAATTTCAAAATGTGTCAGTCATTTTTATGACTATCTGTCACGTGACTACGTAAAGACAGAAATGTCTAGTTTTTAACACAGTCATAAATGTATATATATATTTATATATATATATATATATATATATATATATATATATATATATATATATATATATATATATATATACATATATATATATATATAAATATATATATATATATATATATTTATATATATATATATATATTTATATATATATATATATATATTATTTTTATTTTATTTATTTATTTATATATGATAGGAAACTCTTTACAGAGCGATACAACAGGAAGCAATCTGATCATCAGAAGTAGTCCCCCCCCCTCCAGCAAGTGTTTCGGCCCTATATACTCCTTTACACTCTAAAAGGGGGGGGGGGGGCCCCCTTGGGTCATGACTCCAAGCGTCTCAGCTTCCTGTTGTCTTGTATCGAAAATGAACCCATTCCACTTATGGTAGCAACTTTAAAATCCACAACTCCGCCAGCCACGGAGGCAATTGTGAAAGTAACAAAGAGAAGACACATTATTCCGTTCGTTCCGTCGCACACACTGAGACACCGTCGCGAAGTCAACGAGTCTAGCCACTGCGTGTTCGTCACTGAAATTCTTATACTGACACCCCTTATAGGAGAGGTTTTCAAACTGTGCGTCGCGGCTCCCAGGGGCGTCGCGGCCCTCGGCTAAGGGCGTCGCGGTGGCTTGGGAAAAGTGTTGGGCTCGATATTATGAGCCAAGGTCCATCAATAAATATAGATCTTCGTAGGACGACATATTTGCGCCGAGGTATTATTACATGTACCAATACGTTTCATTAGGTACTAGAAGTTATTGACAAATGCACCATAAAACTCCAGAGCAGGTCTATGTTACGAACAGCTGATCACTAACTCTGATGTCATCATGGCGGATGCTGGTGTAAAATAGGCACATTCAGAAGTCATTAATATCTTTTTGGGTACAATTGCTTATATATAATATATAGTATAGAGAGGAGCCGCGGTGATTTATGCACAGGTCAAAGGAGCCGCGGACCAAAAAAAAGTTTGAAAACCTCTGCCTTATAGTATACACCGCCTGTCGCCCCTGCGTCACAGCCCGTTCACTCATCATCATCATCATCAGTTGCCATCTCCACAACGAAGGTTGGCTGTAATGGATCTCCAACGTCTTCTGTCTCTTGTCTTGGTGGTACACTCTGATAGACTCTTTCCGGCAATCTCTTGATGTTATCTTCCCACTTATAGCGCTGTCTTCCCCTTGCACGTTTGCCTTCAACTCTCCCTTCTGTTATGGTCTTCTGCAAGGTGTTATGCCTTTTTATGTGGCCAAGTATTTTAGCTGCCGAACTTTGACCTCTCTCATTAGTTCTCTTTTCATACCTAGATTTTCTAGGACCTCCTTATTTGTTTTCATCTCTTTCCATGAGATACGCCCCATTCTTCTATATATCCACATTTCAAGTGCCTCAATTCTTTCTTCCAAATGCTTATTCATCGTCCATGTTTCTGCACCATACAGAAATGCAGAATATATATAACACTTTATGATTCTCAGTTTTAATTTGTGAGATAACTGTTTGGATGTCAGTAATGTTTCATGTTGTTGAATGTAGCTTTGGCCATTCCTATTCTCTTCTTGATTTCTGTTTCACATCTGCCATCTTCTGTTATTATATGATCAAGATATACGTAGCTCTTGACTTGTTCCAGGATTTTCCCATTTACGCTTATCTTTAATGTGGGTTTATCGTCTGTTTTACTAATTATCATATATTCTAGTTTCACTAGTACACCAAAAACCCAGCATATTGTGGACTTAGATATATAGGCATGTATATATAGGCATGTATCAATAGCAAAATCAAACATCATCACTTTTATATCAGAGACTATCTCCTTGCATCAAACTCAAATCTTTTTGCGTGCAAAAATTTTCAGTCATTTTCAATCATCTGTCACGTGACTACGTAAAGACAGGAATGTCTAGTTTATGACAAAGTCATAACTGCATATATCATCTTCGAGTGTATCCTCGTGTGTATCCTTAACACGTATATCTTCAGGAGGGGTATCATTTGCAGCTTATGCATCAGTAGCATATATCCTCATCGTGTGTATCCTTAACACGTATATCTTCAGTATGGCTATGGTCATCTAGAAGTATCTTCTTCGTAGAACTCGAACTTCAAAAAAATATTTTACAATATCAAATCATCTATCACGTAATTACGTATAGACAGAAATATTTAATGTAACAATATTTTCATGGGATATCAATGGTATAGGCATCAAGTACCAACAGTAGGTTCACAATATCATGTAGTGTTTTTATTAGTAATGGCATAAGCATCATGTGCGAACAGTAGTTTCAGAATATCATGTAGTGTTTTATTTTCTTCTATTGGTCATATCCATGTCAGCAACAATCATAAAAACTAGTCAATACCTTATTATCATGAGGGCAAATAATGGCATAAGCATCATGTGCAAACAGTAGTTTCACAATAATCATGTAGTCATGGGCGGGTCAGTGGGGGATGGAATGGGACACTATGGAACACATGGGGATCAATTGGGTGCAAAAACAAACAGTCATCTGTGTGGTCTCATGAACATGTGTGCGAGTGGCGCAGGGATATTAGCATTTTCTACTTTATGTCAACATTACCATCAATCTGTTTTCTTTTCATGTCCATCAATATTCGTTCTGCTTATACAAGTTTGTAAACAAACCATAATAATTATTCAATAATATAGTGACTCCAAAAGGTCACTATCAGTAAAGTTGATTCCTTGTGGTGATGAATTCTATCAGGTGGGTGACAACAAGAATATAGCTCAAAAAGCGAATAAGAACAATCAATAAACACTGTTGTTAGCAAATTGTAAGAATAGTAATTGTGGTCTCGGTTAATGGACAGAAAGAAACAAAAGGTCTCCAGATTACAACAAAATTGTAATTCAAGTCGGAGATAATTAGTAAAGCAAAAAATCAGAATTACATTCCTGAACATTATCTCAGAGTGAGAAAAACACAGGAGGAAGATAAGGGGGTGTGAAGGATGGAGTGGACAGAAAAAAAAAGTAGCATTCGTCCTATACTGGTGTGTCAATGTTGGATGTACAATCGTTATCTATAATGACATTGTGACATAATCATCATACATATATGGCTAAGAAAAAAATTTTTTTTCTGCCAAGTGAATTAATTTTTCTATTTAAAAAAAAAAATCTCTCTTACATAAACAATGTGTGGCCTGGAATGATGGTAATAAAAACTAACAGTACCCACTAAATGTGTGGTTTTACACTCAAAAATACCTCTGTGGATAAAAAAATAGCATACTTCGACAATCATGGTAATAAATTTCAAAAACATTGTTCACATACTCTGACGAAGAATGTTTTATGGTAGTATCTCTGTAATAGAGAAAAAGGTCTTAGTATTAGAGGACATGAGTGGAATATACATCATCTGTAGAAGGTTGCATAAATGATAATGGACAGAATGACAAATCAGTGCATAGTGTAAAGGTACATGCTTGAATATGCAAAGATGCATGTGACAAGGGTAAGTTGATCTCTGGAAACAGCAAGGAAAAGACTGCAAAGGGCGACAGAGTGAAAGAGTATGAATTCTCAATGTGTGAACCATTAGTATTAAATGTTTTTTTGTGGGTGCAATTTATGTAACTGGGACTCCCCTGGATCCTGAATTTTTGAAATGTAACATCAAAAACCATCTCTGACTAGTAAGTTATTACAACTTATGAACTGCAATTGCTGTGGAAAATGCATAAGTTGTTGAAACAATCCTAAATAAATTCTCATTTTTCAAATCAATATGATAGTATGGCATATTCTGTGACACAATAACTCATGGTAACACTATATATATATTCTTGTAATCTGCCTTAGATGTGGAGTCAAACAAACGTGATGAATGAAAGTAGATAATATACTTATATCATAATTGGTTACTAAAAATTTCCCCCCCAAAATATATAAAATATGACAAATACTTCCGTTTCCTCTGGAGGTGATCTGATCATCAGCGGTGACCTCACTGTGGAAAAACTTGAACCTAGTGGGGCTGTGGACATCTCTTCAAACTGGAACTGGATCTTCAGGGGATTGTCATCTTCACAATAATCTGAAAAAGATTTCGTCCGGGGGACGTTTTCGCACCAAAAAAAAAAAAAATAAATAAATAAAAAAGAGACTTGTCACCAAAAAAAAAAAAAAAAAAAATGATGTGACATTTGGCACCAAAATAAATAAATAAAAAAATTGGAGGCTTTCGTTGTTCGGCCAAAAATAATAATCGTTGGTTAAAAAGAAAATATACACATGTGCGTAGATGAAGTACTTGTGTTAACAAGTACAGAGGACACAACTACTGGGTGCCTATAAAAATTTTGCTAGGCATTTAGTTTTTCCGCCATCTCTAGCATTGCATCTCGCTCGGCTGGATAGTCTGGGATCGTAATTGCGTAATGAGCACAGTATGTGATGTGGCGTTGACCTGATTGTCGGCAAACCGGAGAAGTGGTGGGAGATGACTGCAATTTAGGTAATGGAGGGTTGACTGGCGAGTCATCATCTTTCTGTTTGGAAACAATGTCGAAGTTTTGTTCTTATTTTATTCTTACATGTTCTGTGTTGGCAGTTTTACTAACTTATTTGCAGGACGTGAATCATCAGATGAAGGAAAGTATGGACGTTTAACAGTGGTGCGGACCTCAAGTGGTGGGGCTATTCCACGCTGCTATCTGGGTCTAACGTGTCTATATCTGTCAAAAAGTGACCTAGTCAAAAACTACCGCTCACTTCTCTTCTCTTAGTACTTCGGGTTAATTTTTATTTTAGTTAAGAATTCTGCTTGTTTATTTATAGGAAAATGGTATTTTTATATTTAGTTATTATATTGACTAGACTCTAGCACGAATGAATGCTCAAGTGGTCGGTCAGACGGCCACAATAATAATCAAACACAGTTCGCGGGATTGGCGAAAATACTACCATGGTTACATGCAAACCATGACGATTCCATGCGAAATCGCTAACATGGTAACGGATATGTTTCACATGTTTATAAACCTTGAACTTGAGATAATAAACACATCACATATTGATGTACCTTAATTTTTCTGACCATTGTCACGGTTGTAAGCGGAAACGCTACAGTATATTTTTCTTGGACAAATTGTTGTCCATTATTAATTTATTATGTACTTGCATTTGTATGCAGATTTTATATTTGATTGACGAACCTATAAACAGTTTTGGTATTTGGTTTCATGGTAACTGAGATAGTCCCCATGCTCCAACACCCGATAGCTATTTGTATCGGTATAGTTGTCCTCCCTTCATAGTAACGACCATTCCATAGGTTGGAGATTAGAGACATATTTTAAATAAATACTTTGTAACTCCGTAGTAACGACCATTCCATAAGTTGGAGATTAGGAGACTCTATTTTAATAAATACTTTGTAAAACTCCATGTAACCATATTAATAATGCTATATTTAATATTTTACGACGAACACATAGAAAGTTCACCACAACTTGTTCCACATTTTTGGTGTTTAAGACCCATATACACCCTGGTAAATCACTGACCGCAGAGGCAGGATTGGGGTCACGCCCTGTATCATATGATTGAATTATATTTACCACGTTCTATATTGACAGTTACGATGAGCGTACTGCTCCAGTTCATATTTTTTTTAAAAAATAAAATTATAGTCATTAAACATTGCCATGTATGTACATTCCCATGTCATAATATATATTTATATATATAAATAATTACATTTTTTGCATCCCGCGGTCTGATGTTTTGGCACCATTAGTTCTATGCTAAGCTAGGGCTGATGTTCGTTGCAGCTACTATATTTAAGATTGTTAAATTCACTTAATGAATATTAGTCACTTCTGTTCAATATTGCCAAAGTATTTTTTTTGTTTTTGCTTTTGTTTGTGTTGTTTGCACAACCGATGAAAATTGTATACAATTATTTTTTTGAAAATGTTAGCATTAAGTATGTAACCATTTATGCTGATGGGACTAATTCACAGCGTTGTTACATATTGATTTGTTTTAAAAAGTAGTGTACATCAATACTGCTCAATGCCCCGAAGTTTATTAACAAATTTTTATATATCCCCGTTTTAAAAACGCATTATAAATATAATGGAATCCCTCGTTTTTACGAAAAACAATTATTATTATTTTTTTTAGAGCCTCTACCAATAGGTTAGTGGTGTATAACAGTCACTAGCTATGAGGTAGTTAGTTGATAGTTCGCAAATGTCTACCTTCTGGGGATACATTTGTGTTGCCTTAGCCTATGTGACCGCATTGACTTCTACGCTAGCATTATCCCTACTACTTCCACGCTAAGCATTTATACGTGCTATAATATGCTACATATAAGAATGACAGACCTCAAAAGCAAATAAGACGTTTTTACACAAAACGCAGTATCATTCAAATTTCAGTTGGCAGTCACTGCCCTGAGAAGGCAAACGTAGGTCAGTCCCAGATAATAATAATGAATGGGTTTTATGCGCGGAAAAAGTGGGAAATGTAGTTTGTGTGATCTGGTATTTTTTAATCCAATTGTTATAAGTTGGAAAAGATCACACATGTGAAAAAAGTCGAAATAACAGAAAGTCGTCGTGCAAAAAATGTCGAAAAACAGAAGAGGGGGGACGTGTGCAGAAATTGTAACGTGTGAAAAAAAGAATGGGGATGGTCGTGTGGAAAAAGGCGGGAAAAAAGACAGGGAACAGTATAGATAGAAGGAGATGTGGGCGATAGGCAGTGATTTAAGGATTTATGATTCCATATGATTCCATGTTTTTGGGACTTTTTGAGGATTTTACAAATAGTGTTAAGTGAACTTTGTCTTTGAGAATATCAAGACAAGTTTTTAAGTAGACAAAGTTAGTATACGTACTTCATTGTGGATATATAAATGTTTCCTCTTGGCATAAACCAAACCGTCATTGTGAAATTTTAGTGTTTGTCTAATGACATCAATAAACTCTAATATAATTTTCTACTGAATTGCTGTTTGTTGGAAAATCTTACAGTAATTTCTTTTGGATATACGTTGTTATGCTGAAACTGTTTTGCTTTTCACCAAATTTAAGGGAAGAACAAACCTGGAAAGAAGAAGAAAAATGAGCAAAGGTCAAGCATTACCAAAACTCTGGCTGAAGCCAGTTAGCACTTGAACCACAACAACTTATGAAGGATTAAATCTAATTGAATATAAAAAATCAATTTAATACTAGTGCCGTATAACCTACACGGCCACATAATATAAAAATAATTGGTGCTGTAACCTGCCCTGCCACATAAACATACTAATCGCGCCGGGACCTGCGCACAAGTAACTGCCCTGTCACAAAAAGTTTCGCCTATCTTTCTCTCGCGAAATACTGACAGTAGCTTATACAATCTTCCATATTTCTCTGCTTGAAGACGTTTCATTCTGTTTGGAGAGAGAATCCTAAAACTATTGCCTGTGACTTTAACTGAAACCTTTTAGTTAAAAAATATAATTTAACATAGATCCATTTTCGAATTACAGCTAGGCCGTGATTAGTGCGAATATATGAATCACAAGAAAGTGGTCGTATAATTCAAATTCGCAGTATTCAAAGTTATAAAATTATATGTAAAAATTTTGGTAATTGGTTCCAGACGAATGGCAATATATGCAATGAAAAGTTTTAAACATAAGTTTTATTTAAAAAATCTATTTATTAAGGTAATATAACAGCAAAGGATAAGGAAAAAGTATTTCTGATTTAAGTAAATTACAAACAAAGTAATAGAGTAGTTTTAGAAAGCAAAATTTTAACAACACAATTAAAAATTACTGAAAGTCCTACCTGACGATTTTACGAAAAGCGTCATTCTTGTCTTTCAAAATATTTTACAAATCGTCGTCCCGATGAACGGTCTTT
Organism: Oreohelix idahoensis; assembly: GCA_024509875.1. Taxonomy (NCBI): domain Eukaryota; kingdom Metazoa; phylum Mollusca; class Gastropoda; order Stylommatophora; family Oreohelicidae; genus Oreohelix; species Oreohelix idahoensis. The sequence continues at coordinate 255,553 of JAMPIV010010345.1, read as the reverse complement.
CTCTTTTCTTTAAAACCTTCATACATACACTGGTAGGTGCCGAGAGCGTTTATCCACAATCTCGGCGAATTGGCATGCTTCAATCGACGTTAGGGTCAGGAATCATAATTTTTCTTCACTACTTCTTACAGCACGAAAGATGTCTTCAAATTCTTTGAGGGGGACTAACTCCTTCATTTACATATTATCTGCATTTTCGGAATTCATTGTCGGCTTCGTCAAATGCTCGTTCTTGATCTAAAAGAAGAAGACCACCATAAGTCAACTCTTCCGAGTGCGAATTGAGCAATATACCTCTGGATTATCGTCATTTTTTAGTTTATCCAAACCCAAAGATTTCTTCAAATGGTTGCTATTTCTTCATTAACATACTGCGTTTGAGACAGAAAACCTTTAAACTCAGTTTGTACAATAATGGCCGAATGCAGCTTCCACACCGCAACGCATGGTACTTCAGTTATTTGTTGCCAAGCATGGCGGATATTTTCGATTGCATTTGATGTTATAATTTTTCCAGAAGTCAAGTTAAGAAAATTGCATTGTTGCCTGTAGTTTTAGCAATTGCCTTTTCAAAAAGTTTTTCTTAGGTAGTAGGCTTTTAATGTTTGCAATGGCTCCTTGGTCTATAGACTGCAAAAAAAGATGTATTTGATGGGAAAAAAAAATGACTTGTACATTCTCACACAATGACCCAAGTGTAGCTAGATGACCTGGAGCATTATCTAATATCAGTAATGCTTTAAACGCGATATTGTTGTCCTTGCATATGTTTTAACAGCTGGGTAACAAATAACTTGAAAAAGCAGTCTTCGAAAAACAGCTTTAGTCACCCATTGCTTTCTTATCTGACCGCCAAAGAACTGAAAGTGATCGATGGTTGTAGCCTCTTAGAGCAGCGAGGATCTTGAGACTGATAAACAAGCATTGTTTTTAATTTAAAATCCCCTCTGTATTACCTGCCAATAAAAAGTGTTTAGGCGATTCTTAAAACACTTTAAATCAACTGCTCAGTTTTTTCTTTTCTTAGAAATGTAAGTTCTGGAAGGCATCCGTTTCCAGAAACAAGAAAAGCTGTTTCATCACCACATTAAAAATGTGTTGATCAGTGTATCCAGCTTCTTCGATTATTTTTATTCAAAACAACAGGATATTTAGCTGCTGCATCCTCATATGCCCTGGCCGCACTCACCGGTAATTTTAACATGATGCAATTGAATTCGGTTTTTAAAGCGATTGAACCAACTAACGCTTGCTTCTTTCTTCTCCTTTGATCCTTAGCCAGCCGACCGTCAAAGCAGTCAGTTGGCCATCACGCCTAGTGGCGTCTTGTAGGGCAACAACAAATTGATTCCACTTTGCTCGGTCGGTGGCCATTAATTCGTACAGTGCCCATCTCTGGTTTCATTCCTGCATCTCTCAGCCTCCACAGTCCTCCGCCAGGTTGTTTTTGGTCGGCCTCTCTTTCGTTTTCCTTCAGGGGTCCAAAGCATAGCTGTTCTTGTGATGGCATCGGGGCCTCTTCTGATGACATGACCAACCCAGCTCCAGCGTCTGCCAGCTATGATGGTGTGCATGTCCTCTTGCTTGCTCCGAGTAAGCAGATCTTGGTTGGTGATGGTATTCGGCCAAAAGATTCGGTGAATTTTTCTTAGGCATGTTGTGTGAAAAGAGGACAATTTCGACATTTCCTCTCTGTAACTCTCCAGCATTCCGCACCATAGAGAAGCACAGAAAGCACACAGCTCTGATATAATCTTAATTTTGTGCTTGTGCTGTATTGAGAGGACTTCCAGATGTTGTTTAGGCTAAAGAAGGCTGTTCTTGCCTTATTCCTTCTGATGTTGATGTCTTTGCCTGCCCCGCCGTCTGGTGTTACTATGCTTCCTAGGTATGTGAAGGTATCTGTCTGTACCAGTTGCTGATTCCTTACTGATATGGGCTCAGGGTTGCTCACATTGAGCGTCATGACCTCAGACTTCTTTAAATTGATGTTCAAGCCCACCTGCTGGCTAAACTTATTAAGTCTATCCGTTTTTTTCCTGGATGTGTTGATGTGAATGTGCTAGTAGTGCAATGTCATCTGCATATTCCAGATCTTCCAATGACGAAAACGTAGTCCTTTTTATTCCTCTTGTACTGCCCTCTGTTGTCTGGCGCATCACCCAGTCTATGACTGTTAAAAATAGAGTGGTTGATAAGAGGCATCCCTGTCGTACTCCTGTCTTCACCTCGAAGGTTAGGTTGCTCTGCCCAACACTACACGTAAAGTTGGCATAAAGGCTTTTTATGATTGACACTATGCAGCTTGGAATTCCATAAGCCCTCAGTATTTTCCATAAACTGTCCCTATGTATGCTGTCAAAAGCCTTTTTCAAAATCAACGAAATTAAAGTACAGCTGTCTTTGCCATTCTGAGCACTGCTCTATAATGTTCCTGAGAGTGATTATACGATCTACACATCTTCTGTTCTTTCTAAATCCTGCTTGTTCTTTCCTCAGTTTGTGGTCTACTGCCTTTGAAATTCTCTGTATAATTATCCTGCCTTGTATTTTGCTGGGAACTGAGAGAAGAGTGATTCCTCTCCAATTATTGCAGTCTGCAAGATCTCCCTTCTTGGGCAATTTGACAATTATTCCTTTGTTCCACTCTGATGGTGTTGTCCCCGTTTTCCAGACTTGTGCAAATAGTGTTCTAATAGTTCTGCTGCTAGCCTGCTCTGCTAAGAGAAATACATTTTTTTTTTCTTATTTCAATCTTCAATCCATAAAGCTATAAGACTCTCCGTTTCTATCATTGTAGCACTTCTCCTCCTTGTAATTGTTTGCAAACCACAAAAAAGCTGATTCAACTTTATCTTTTGTTTTATTTCGTCTGTGTTTTATAATATTCTGTACCGTAGATTCAGGCATCCGGACTTTTCGCCCTATTGTAGAGTTACTATGACCACGTGCATCCGTTCAACAACATCGAATTTTTGTTCTAATGTAATTACAATCCTCTTTTTTTTTTGCGCTGTCGGTGTTTTCATCTGAAGTATTCTTCCTTTTGTTCATGTTAAAGACGCTTTAAAAAATATACAGCAATCCTAAATGGTAATATGGTGCAGCAGCACACCCACACGCGACAATAGACGAGAGCAGACTGGCGTAGTGGCGTGTAACACGCTAATGTATAAGCTCGACTCGCTTGCCCACGATTTGAAGAGTTTGGAAAAATCTAGAAAAAAAAAAAAAAAACACTTGTTTCATTTAAATTTCAGCTCGCATTAAATGCGATCTGTTTATCATTTACTAATTCGCACTAAATCGAATTCGCACTTTTCAAACTCATACTAAGAGCGACCTAGCTGTAGATTGAAACGATTTATTAAAAACACTGTGATATTCTTCAGAAATGGTAAATATGGCCAAACCAGTCTGATTGTACCTTATCTTGTTAAAATACATACAAAGTGGTATTCTATCTTAAAATATTGTTTTGACTCATGCACTAGAAATTTGTTTGCCATTCTTGGAATTCGTGGTTCAACCCCATGTGTGTAATACGAGTATGTTGATTATGTACTGCTTTATTCTACATAGCACACTAATTTTCTTTTTTCGGAACTGCAATGTTTGGTGCGTTTTATTATAGTGTTTCATAATGTCTATAGCACTTGTGAAAATAATCCTTCTGTGGTTTTTGTTGGATGGGTTTAAAAAAAAAATCGAAAAAAGGTGATTCGTCTTACGAGGACAAAAGACAAAGAAAGTAGTCTACGTTACGGCCACAAGGCCTTCGTCAGGAAAGGAAAGAAAGTGAAGGCTAGATAGGACACATAAGAACTAAAATAAATATAAAAATAAAATCTAGGTACTTCCCTGAAGGCAAGGCATAAATCCAATCACTGTAGCTGTCCGCTGATTGACCACGTGGCTGGAAAGGAAGTGACTTCTAGCCACCGGAAGTACACAATACATACTAAGAAACTAAAAACTAAAAAACGAAACTGAACAATAAACTACCCAAACGTAATAAATGTGGGGACTGGAAATAGAAGAGGACAGAATGAGTGGGAGATAAATGAATATGAAATAAAAAATCAAGACAAATTAGAAACAGTGTATATTCATACATATTATGGACGATGGCATAAAAAATAGAAGAATAGGATAAGAGTGGAAAGAGTCAAAATAGAGCAAGAGAGGAAAGGGTGACCTTAGACAAAGGTGTGAAAAGTGTTGAGACCGGCTGGTTTTAGACACCCCATGCGGTGGATAAGACGGTTCTCAAGCTGTTCTCGGCTGGCAGTGTCAGAGGAGCAGGATCGGATCGCTGTGACCTGGATGTCGATGGGACCATGGTGGTCAGGACCATTGAAATGTATGGCAACTGGTGTGGACTTTTGCTGAGAGATGTCATTTAAGTGCTGGCTGAATCTGTCCCCCAGACGTTTGCTTGTTTGGCCAATATAGGTTTTGCAGCAACGTTTACATATGATAGTATAAATGACATTGCGCGATTCACACGTGAAGCTACTAGTGATGGTGTAAGTAGCCTTAGGAAAGGACACCTTCTGGGTTGAGATGACATACTTACACGTGTTGCATCGTGTCCGACCACAGGGTAGTGTGCCAAAGTGAGTGGTATTCTCCTTTGGGAGACGGCTGTGAACAAGAAGATCCTTCAAGTTCTTGTCACGTCTATATGCCACCAAAGGTGCTTCACCAAATACTTCTTGGGTCACAGGCTCTGCTTGGAGGATAGGGAGGTGGCGGAAAAGGATCTGTTTGACAGCAGTACTGTGAGGGTGATGGGTCAAGATTAATTTGACTCTATCCGAAGTGGATTTATAGTGAGGTATGAGGGCCTCCTGACGAGAGATGGGGAGCACACGTTGGAGAGCAGACGTGAGAACGTGTTCCGGATAAAGTCTGCTACGGAAGAAATCCAACATCTCATTTGCTCGGAAGTGGAAGTCATCGTCGTCTTGGCACAAACGGCGGAGGCGGAGAAGTTGTGAAAAAGGAAGGGAGTCACGACAGGCCCGAGGATGAGAAGAGGTATACAGGAGGTAGCTGTGGGCATCTGTAGGCTTGTAGTATACTGAGGTATTAAGGCCGGAGGGCGTGATAGTAATAGTAATGTCAAGGAAGTTGACAGATACTGTGGAGACAAGGGAGGTGAACTTGATGGTGGGGTGAAAGTGGTTCACAAAGTCGATGAAGCGGTGTAAATCAGTCTCAGACATATCTGTGAGACCTATGCTATCATCGATATATCTGCGGTAAAACCCGGGGAAAGGACCGGAGTATTGTTGCCATATCTGATGCTCCAAGTAGCCCATGAACAGGCAGGCATAGCTAGGACCCATCTTCGTTCCCATGGCAACAACACTAATTTGGTCAAAAAACTGACCATTGAATTCAAAGGAATTAAGTTGAAGGACCAGTTCAGCAAGACGAAGAGTAGTAACAGTGGATATAGAAGGGCAAGTGCGCTGGTCAAGAAAAAACCGAAGAGCTCGGAGACCATCAGAGTGGGGAATAGAGGTATACAGAGAACAGACGTCTAACAAGAAAAGACGGTAGGAGCGGTCTGCTGGGAGTCGGATAGAGGAGAAAGTTGTAAGAGCATGATTGGTGTCTTTGACAAAGGAGGGAAGATTCTCAACGATAGGCTTGAAAATGCTATCGAGGAAGTCAGAAATGTGTTCAGTAGGACAGGAACAGGCTGAGACAATAGGTCTGCCAGGGTTGTCAATCTTATGATGCTTCTGCTTCTTCCACCATGGCACCCCTACGACCTTGTGGTTTTTGTTATATCTCACTTAATATTATGCCGTTCGTGGGACTTGTAACCTTGAGTTTTTTTTTTTCCTTTCGTTTGTTTTACTGCATATTTTTTTTCTATTTCATTTATTGTAATTAATATCAATTTTGTTACATCAGTTTTGTGTTTATTGATCTTTTAATATTTATATTGAATAATATATTTGTTGCATTGAATTAATGTTATGAATGTATTTGTTTACTTTTAATATTCTCCTTAGCTCATGTACCGGGTAACTGTTACATGTTTATTATTGGCTTGGTAATATAGAATACTGCAGATATCAAATTTTTTTGTTCAGTTTTGTAGATTTTATACGTTCAATTTGAACCATAAATTCCTAGAAAAGGTTGAGAATTGAATTGGGACCCAAAGATGCAGCAATAGAGAATGCAGTCAGCAACCCATAGCTTAACTGCTTGCATCAGGGTCAGCGAACCAGAGCTGACCAAGACCTTACTCCACCTCCACGTGTTGGTCCTGGAAACAGGCTGCATCACTGCAGTCTGGCTGAGCGAGTAGGGATCGCAGAGGGAAGGCAAACCCGGTCCCAAAAAATGCCGTGCTGAAGTCGGATGTGTCGACCGAAAAGTGCAGATATCACAGCTACGGCGTAAACAGACACAACGCAACCACCGTCCTTTTCAGGGCGAACGAGGAAGAAGAAGAAGAAGAATTGCATCCGTCATAATTTGTTGCTGTGGTCTGATCTATGTATTAAGTCTGTATCAAGATGGGTTTTGAACTCTGGTCTGACTCATTTAATTTAAATTGAAGTATTCTCTCTCTCTCTCTCTCTCTCTCTCTCTCTCTCTCTCTCTCTCTCTCTCTCTCTCTCTCGCTCCCCTCTCTCTTTCTTTTCACAATATATATATATATATATATATATATATATATATATATATATATATATATATATATCACTGGAAGATCTAGGAATTGTCGGGGGGAGGGGGTGGGACATCAGAATAATAAGGCTCTGCGCTTCTTATTTACACATATTTTTTAGACAATTAAAAAATAAAATAACGAATTTTGACAAAAATGTGTCAACTTGAAGGTTTTATTATAGAGGAACTCAATTTTATAACATAATTATATAAAAGTAAGTGTCGTAGATTTCCGATAGGATAATTAAGACTAGGTTTGGTCCCTTCTGAATAGGTTTGAATAGGTGATAGACTCAGTGAGAGTTAGTGAAAGGTAATAGAATTTCCACACACGTGAGATGATAGATTTTGATATAGTGGCTGTCTCTGAAAGCGAAAAGAATTCTTCTCTCTCTCACCTATCTTCTACAACAGTTGTTACAGCGTCAGACAGACTACACCAATATACATATTACGTATATTTCTATCACTCACAGGCACGCACATACACGTGACGACAGGTAAACACACAGACGTGGGAAAACTATAACAATGATATATATGTTATCTAGAACGAGCTGACCAAACACGATTATTTAGTTCAAGAGCGATTTTAATATCAGGAAAAAATCGGCTCACAACATCAAAGAAAGTACATCAAGGAAAATACATATACACATAGTCATAAAAAATCAAGGAAATGTTGCAAGGATGATAGCCCCGTTATAGTGTTAACTCTAGGTTTAGCCCGGCCCCGTTAAGAGAACAGATTTTGGCGCCCGAGTCACAGATACATAGGGTTTGAGTCTAAGAGTTTATCTTTGTTTTTATCTCGTAATTATATGCACAGAGTTTGAAAAAAAAAATCTGATTTAACCTAAGACAAAACACAAGAACTCTAGCCTTAGCAACAAATTATGCAGATTGAAAAAAACAAATAGGACAGCAACAGGGTGTCAAAGATATAATAGTGAAAAATATCACTCAAACCAGCGTACACTCATTCATTCCGCCATGGCTTCTCACACTAGTACTCACGACTTTGCTTGCTGCCTCTTGGAACACATTGATTTTAGATTTTCACACAGACTCAAAAAATGCAGTCTACTGCCAAGAAGTCCCCAGTTCCAAAAGACCTGTTTAACTTGGAGTCTCCGGGAACGACTACTTGGGTATGCAAATTTGTTCAAATGTCTGATTAAGTCACCTAACAATTATTCCAGGCGCGGGAGTTAGCAGAGCACAGTGTCAATAGCGTAGGTTTAAAAAAAAATGATGAATGTCAGGTCGGTGCCTTCCCTCAGTATAGGATTCACTTTAGTCACACCACAGATTTGTCCACAAGATATAATCTAGTCGGGAAATGATTGTTAATATTCACGCCGCCAGGCAGCAAATTATATAGAGTTTCTAGAAGAAATTAAGTGCTGGCTCCAAGGTCCAGTATTTATCATTACAGTCTTTGAAAACCCGTTATAGGGATATTAGTATTTCTGTCTAACTTGCACCGTCAGATCAGTGTTACTTGAGAAAACCCACGTGGTTCAAAATAAGGACTGTCTATTTCTTCACAAGTATGGAAACTACTACTAGGTGCTGGTAAAGTTAGGGTCACCCCAAAACTTTCACTGTGTGGAGGAAAAATAACACATATAATATAATAAACAGAATCTGTACTGGTTAAAACTTACATTTAAACTTGCAAGCAGAGAGCTTTGCTTATCATTTAAACTTCCCGTGACGTAAGTTATATTTAAAAATCAGCATTCCTCATAAATTAGGAACACGTGCGTATCCCGTCATCATTCATGAGGCTCGATTCTAGAGTTTATACGTTAGTTTAGAAAAATACACTCGACTGAGTATTAGCAGTTAAATTAAATTTATAAATAGCTACAATTGCCGTTATAAGCTAGAAATTTTAATTAGTCTGCTTTCCACTGAATGCTTCCCTAGAAAATATAATAGCCTACCACTTTATTTCTCTTCTGCGCTAAAGAAATTAGATTTAAATGAATTAAGCGATTTAACACTTTAACACTCACACAATCTATATATCTATCATATTAATTACCTCAACCACAGAATTACAGGTAGTCGCACAACTTAAGAATAAAATTGCTGAAAATATTTCTGGAAGTCTAGAAGTTCGACAAATTGCCGAAACAAACTGAGATCTTCGCTAACAGCTATTCTGTTTTTCGAGCGACCTATCTACTGTGGAGTCTATGAGCGAGAATGAAATTAAAGTTTCAAACTTGGCCAATATCTTAAAATCAGACAAAGGGCCCAAACTTATTTCGCCAAGCGAAATTATCTCCCCTACTCCCAACATTTACGTCCGCTTAACGCGTGTCGTAACTGTCACCTACTGACCACGATGTACGCGTGTCAGTTTCAAATCCCAGACAGCCTGACTCCATTGCCCAAGTGAGCGCCGTGTCAGTTTGGGATTTTCCAGCCAAATGTCTGGATACTAACCGGTGCAGATGTAAAGTATCACACCTCACCGGGACTAATGCCGAGAAGAAGCTCGCGCGCTCGGTGAGAATGTAGACGATTTGCTACGTCCTGTGTTCAGCGAACCGACTTATCACGCCTTATGACGCCCTGCAGCCCTGACATCTACGTAATATCGTCCTAGCGCGATTCTCAGTTTTGAGAAAGAAACAGGTAAAGTTTGCGAATTATATGAAAATAATATTCGCAAAACGAATGGATGAAAAATATACAGGAAAAATGAAATACAGAGATAATAAAAGAGAGAATTTGGGTGAACGAATAGGAAGAAAATGTAGGAAATTAAATGAATATAAACCCTACGTGACAGAGCCTCCCCCCTTTAAGATATGGAAGCACTCCATGTCTACGTTATGGAGTTTAATTTCCTATAACCGTAGCTTCGGGGTGTCTGTCCTCTTCCCTCTCATCTTCCCCCTCCATCTCTGTCCAATTCCTACTCAAGTCCACTCCTCAAAGTTTCCTTCCCCCGGAATGTCTCCCATGCGCGCTTGAAAGAGCGTCGCCGCTTCTGACATTTTTGAAAGATTTCCTGTGATAGCGGTGGAATATCCCTGCCACTATCATCATCTTCGTCAGTTTTGGCGATCGTCAGGAGATGGTCGGAGGTTGGCACTGGTTTTTCCAAGTATCTCTTTAAGAGATTTAAATGGAAAACCTTCTCCTTTCCTTCAATAGAGATCTGGTAGTTAGCCTTAGAAATCTTTTTCAGGACGGTAAACGGCCCTTGCCATCCGATCTTCAGTTGGTTGTTCTCGGTAGGGAGCAACACCAAAACTTTCTCTCCTGCTTCCAGTTCTCTCTCTTCCGCGACTTTCCTGTATCGGTTAGCGTGCTTTGTGCGAGCTCGCTTAAAGTTAGTCGTTGCTAGGTCCCACCCTAGTTTCAACCTTTCCTTTAAAACCGACACATATTTACTTGCTGAGACGACTGTCTCATCCGCCTTCTCGTCTGTCAGAGACTGAAGTAAGGCTTCAAGCGGGCCCTTAATGGGTCTGCCAAATAAGAGTGTAGCTGGCGGAAATCCTGTGGAAGTATGAGGAGATTCTCTGTAGCCAAATAATGCTGCAGGAATACAGAGATCCCAATCTTCAGGTTTCACTTGTGCCAGCTTACTTAGCATCATGGTGAGGTTTCCATTAGCACGTTCCACGAGCCCATTTCCGGCCGGAGTATATGGCTTAGTGTGGATGTGCTGGGTCCTCAAGATCTTAACGATCTCATCCATCAACAGGTTTCGGTATGGAGATCCATTATCCGTCAACACTTGCTGAGGGAATCCCAACCGAGTGAAAATCTGCACGAGGGCTTCTGCGACATGCTTGGCATCTGCGCATGTTAGCGGGATAGCTTCCGCCCATAAAGTGCATGTATCGACTAAGGTCAGGATAAACCTGTTCCTTCTTTTAGTCCTTTCGAAAGGCCCTAAAATGTCGATCACTACCCGTTCGAATGGTGTTCCCATTATTGGCATTTCCCCCATGTGGACTGGGGGTGCCCGTTGCTTGGGTGGCACACGTTGGCACTGGGCACAGGATTTGACATATCTGATGATATCAGTATTCACTCCTGGCCACCAATAATGAGTGGTTATACGTTGGTTTGTGGCGTTCTGTCCCATATGTCCGCTAAAGGGAAGAGAGTGCCCCATTTCTAGGATTTGGCTTCTGTACTGTTTCGGTACTAGGAGCTGGTTGTAACCTTGGTCAGGCTTGCCCGTTCTCCGATAAAGTACGCCATCCTCAGAAAAAAATGTCCCCGTGCTGTTTGGGTTCCTTAGCCATGGGCAGTTTCCTAAAGCAGGGTGCCAAAGTAGGGTCCTTGTATTGCGCTTCTTTAAGTTCCATAGGTAACAAATTTGGCGCAGGCTCCCGTTCCTTTTTGGTTTGCCCTCTTGTAGTTACTGCTGCCACAATCGGCTCTTCCGGTTTCCCAATACACACGTATCTCCCGCCAAGTATGACTGGGTAGATGGGATCATCCATAACAGCCGCTTTGATCACACCTCTGACAAAGTCAGAGTGTATCTCCACCAATGCGATGGGAAGCGCTGTAGGTGCCTCACTCTTACGAACTCCACAAAGTTTGACGGTCTCTCCTGTCTCTTGACCGGGTTTGACCAGGTTCCTGGCAACAATGCAATCATAAGAAAGCCCCGTGTCAAATAAGCAAGAAGTTTGAGAACCGTTCAAAGTAACAGTACCTCGCGTTGAGGGTCTATTCCCAACAGGTTGGGAATCACTGTCAATAGTTCCGCCTTGCGAGACTGTCAATAAGCATCCGATGCGTTTCGGCTCGGTGTGCTCGGTCTGATCATATGTCCCGTGCTCGGGGGTTCTCCCTTTGCCACCTTGTCCTTTCTGGCTACGCTGCCATGTAGGGCGGTCGGGTTGATCAGACTGTTTGGGGTGGTTGGGGTACTTGTTCTTGTAGAACTTGGATTTTTCAGGAGGGGGGTTTTGAGGTCCAGTTTCTCTGTGGTTAAACTGATTCGCAGCATGAGAAGGTTGATCTAGATTATTTTTTCGAAAATGCTCCTCTGTCGGTTTCCGCTTTGTGGCCGGTAGTTCAGCCAACGCATTGTGATAACGCTCAGACTTTTCCAAAATGTCTTCAAGTTTTTCTGCCCCCTGCTCAGCGAGAAATCTCCGGGTATCAGCAGACAAAGTGTTCTTTATTTGTTCAGTTAGAACAAGTTCCTCAAGACCTTCATAGGTAGAGGGGAGCTGCGAAAGCTCAAGGCACTTTGTTAGATATCCCTTAAGACGAGATGAGAACTGGTGAAAAGTTTCAGAATTCTCTTTCCGGCTGTTGCGAAACAGTTGCAAAAACTTGCGAGCGTTCATTTCAAAGCGCTCCAGTAACGCTTTCTTCAACACATCGTAGTCGTCTTGTTGGCTACTTTCCAGCTTAGAATAAACATCATAAGCAGAACCTTTTAGGGCCTGGGAAAGTTTCATATTCCAACGCGACCTCTCTAACCCGTACAGAGTTGCAATTTTCTCAAATTTTTCTAACCATGTGTCAATCTTCTCATTTGGACAAGGAAAAGATTCAAGAGTGAAAGACATAGCATTTAGTTGAAGAGATTGAGTGTTAGCAGGGTCAGTTAAGGAAGAATGAGGAGAAGACTCTCCATTGCTGGAGGTAGAGGCAGCGCCAAGACTTTGGACTTCTAGAGCCTTAAGAGCCAACTCATGCTGTCGTCGTTGCTCATTTTCTCTTTCCAAATGCTGTCTCTCCTTCTCTCTTTCCTCCTGCTGTCTTTCCTTCTCTCTTTCCTCATGTTGTCTCTGCTTCTCCTTCTCTCTTTCCTCATGCTGCATCCTGCGAATTTCCATTTCCTCGTCCATCTTCTTCTGCTGTAATAGCCGGTCTTCCGCTTCTTTCCTCTCTGCTGCTTCTTTTTCCTCTTTAGCTTCAGCTGCTTTCCTCTCCGCATCATATCTCTCAAGTTCGTCCCTGACAAAAGCTTTCGCTTCCTCTCCTTCCAGTCCCTCCTCTCTCGCTTCGTCCCTGAGGAGTTGTCTAAGCTTTGCCCTCTCGGCCATATTAGGTCAGTGACTGAGACTAGTGGAGAAAGAAAATAGGAAAAAGGATACACTGGTTCCTACCACTTACGAGAAAAAAAAATTACCAAATTATTCAAAAGATGATATCCTTAACCCTGGGATACCTCCTCCAAAATAAAATCTAACTATCGCTGCTATTATCGGCAATAAAGCACTCAATGCAAAACACGACTACGCCAAATAAATGGTAGTTAAGATTACAACTGAAAAATAAGTTGCTACAGTGGAAAAGCAAAAGAATATTGCAAAAATTAAAGAGAAAAATAATCCCTTAATTATTAAAAATCCACTATAAGTTCACCCCTGAAGTCAGATCGGGTAAGGGAGGGAATTAATCTGGACAAAAAAGTCCGAAACACACTCCTTAACTTAGTTCAAACGCCGTTCTGCCTCAGTACCCAGTGAATGTTATACACTCACCACTTTACCAGCATTTAGTATTACAATCAGCAGTTAACCTATATCCCGACAAAATCAACCTGTAACCAAAATGTATATTATTCAAAGATGCTGTGGAAGAAAAAAAAAAACTTATTAGTTTGTGTGGTCAGCACGCCCGTAAACAGATCGCTAGTCTAGGGGGTAATATTTTTTAAAAAGATACACAACTCACAAAACATCACACTCTTACTCTATTACAGAATAAGAATCTAAAATACAAAATCAGATAGACGAGTCCACGTTTGTCGTACTCGTCTTCCTATTCTAAGTTCAAAGACCGGAAACGAGACCTCATTTGTCGTACTCGTCTTCCTATTCTAAGTTCAAAGACCGGAAACGAGCCCTCATTTGTCGTAGATTTCCGATAGGATAATTAAGACTAGGTTTGGTCCCTTCTGAATAGGTTTGAATAGGTGATAGACTCAGTGAGAGTTAGTGAAAGGTAATAGAATTTCCACACACGTGAGATGATAGATTTTGATATAGTGGCTGTCTCTGAAAGCGAAAAGAATTCTTCTCTCTCTCACCTATCTTCTACAACAGTTGTTACAGCGTCAGACAGACTACACCAATATACATATTACGTATATTTCTATCACTCACAGGCACGCACATACACGTGACGACAGGTAAACACACAGACGTGGGAAAACTATAACAATGATATATATATTATCTAGAACGAGCTGACCAAACACGATTATTTAGTTCAAGAGCGATTTTAATATCAGGAAAAAATCGGCTCACAACATCAAAGAAAGTACATCAAGGAAAATACATATACACATAGTCATAAAAAATCAAGGAAATGTTGCAAGGATGATAGCCCCGTTATAGTGTTAACTCTAGGTTTAGCCCGGCCCCGTTAAGAGAACAGATTTTGGCGCCCGAGTCACAGATACATAGGGTTTGAGTCTAAGAGTTTATCTTTGTTTTTATCTCGTAATTATATGCACAGAGTTTGAAAAAAAAAATCTGATTTAACCTAAGACAAAACACAAGAACTCTAGCCTTAGCAACAAATTATGCAGATTGAAAAAAACAAATAGGACAGCAACAGGGTGTCAAAGATATAATAGTGAAAAATATCACTCAAACCAGCGTACACTCATTCATTCCGCCATGGCTTCTCACACTAGTACTCACGACTTTGCTTGCTGCCTCTTGGAACACATTGATTTTAGATTTTCACACAGACTCAAAAAATGCAGTCTACTGCCAAGAAGTCCCCAGTTCCAAAAGACCTGTTTAACTTGGAGTCTCCGGGAACGACTACTTGGGTATGCAAATTTGTTCAAATGTCTGATTAAGTCACCTAACAATTATTCCAGGCGCGGGAGTTAGCAGAGCACAGTGTCAATAGCGTAGGTTTAAAAAAAAATGATGAATGTCAGGTCGGTGCCTTCCCTCAGTATAGGATTCACTTTAGTCACACCACAGATTTGTCCACAAGATATAATCTAGTCGGGAAATGATTGTTAATATTCACGCCGCCAGGCAGCAAATTATATAGAGTTTCTAGAAGAAATTAAGTGCTGGCTCCAAGGTCCAGTATTTATCATTACAGTCTTTGAAAACCCGTTATAGGGATATTAGTATTTCTGTCTAACTTGCACCGTCAGATCAGTGTTACTTGAGAAAACCCACGTGGTTCAAAATAAGGACTGTCTATTTCTTCACAAGTATGGAAACTACTACTAGGTGCTGGTAAAGTTAGGGTCACCCCAAAACTTTCACTGTGTGGAGGAAAAATAACACATATAATATAATAAACAGAATCTGTACTGGTTAAAACTTACATTTAAACTTGCAAGCAGAGAGCTTTGCTTATCATTTAAACTTCCCGTGACGTAAGTTATATTTAAAAATCAGCATTCCTCATAAATTAGGAACACGTGCGTATCCCGTCATCATTCATGAGGCTCGATTCTAGAGTTTATACGTTAGTTTAGAAAAATACACTCGACTGAGTATTAGCAGTTAAATTAAATTTATAAATAGCTACAATTGCCGTTATAAGCTAGAAATTTTAATTAGTCTGCTTTCCACTGAATGCTTCCCTAGAAAATATAATAGCCTACCACTTTATTTCTCTTCTGCGCTAAAGAAATTAGATTTAAATGAATTAAGCGATTTAACACTTTAACACTCACAAAATCTATATATCTATCATATTAATTACCTCAACCACAGAATTACAGGTAGTCGCACAACTTAAGAATAAAATTGCTGAAAATATTTCTGGAAGTCTAGAAGTTCGACAAATTGCCGAAACAAACTGAGATCTTCGCTAACAGCTATTCTGTTTTTCGAGCGACCTATCTACTGTGGAGTCTATGAGCGAGAATGAAATTAAAGTTTCAAACTTGGCCAATATCTTAAAATCAGACAAAGGGCCCAAACTTATTTCGCCAAGCGAAATTATCTCCCCTACTCCCAACATTTACGTCCGCTTAACGCGTGTCGTAACTGTCACCTACTGACCACGATGTACGCGTGTCAGTTTCAAATCCCAGACAGCCTGACTCCATTGCCCAAGTGAGCGCCGTGTCAGTTTGGGATTTTCCAGCCAAATGTCTGGATACTAACCGGTGCAGATGTAAAGTATCACACCTCACCGGGACTAATGCCGAGAAGAAGCTCGCGCGCTCGGTGAGAATGTAGACGATTTGCTACGTCCTGTGTTCAGCGAACCGACTTATCACGCCTTATGACGCCCTGCAGCCCTGACATCTACGTAATATCGTCCTAGCGCGATTCTCAGTTTTGAGAAAGAAACAGGTAAAGTTTGCGAATTATATGAAAATAATATTCGCAAAACGAATGGATGAAAAATATACAGGAAAAATGAAATACAGAGATAATAAAAGAGAGAATTTGGGTGAACGAATAGGAAGAAAATGTAGGAAATTAAATGAATATAAACCCTACGTGACAGTAAGGTTCATCTACAAATAGACAGAATTTGATAACAATTCTTACATGTTTTGTATTATAGCATAATAACAGCAACTCAAAAATATTAATACTTATAATAATATAACTATTTATAACATAATCAAATTACAAAAATCACTTGTATTACCTATTCTCTTGTATGGGTGTGAGGGCTGGACACTCACTGCAGATACGGAGCCAAGGATTCAGCCTTTCGAGCATAAATGTTAAAGAAAAATTTTGCGCATTTGCTATAAAGAGCACAAAACAAATGTCTATGTTAGAGAGAAAATAAACACCTATGCAGGCCACCAAGAACCACTTTTGTCAGTAGGGAAACGTCGAAAGCTTGCCTGGTTTGGGCAAGTAACTCGTCATGACTCCCTTTCGAAAACGATCCTCCAGGGAACAGTCGAAGGTAAACGGAGAAGAGGAAGGCAAAGAAAATCCTGGGCTGATAACATCAAAGAATGGGCAGGGCACGGTTTTTCCACACTTGTACGCATTGCTGAGGATAGAGAGCAGTGGAGGACCCTGTCTGCTGATGCTTCCACCATGGCACCCCTACGACCCATTACGGGTTACGGGTTGAGATGAGATGAGATGATAACATAATTACAGGTGAAAAGTATATTAAATTATAAAATCAATTTTTCTGCTTTTTTCCCTCCAGAATTCGAAAACCTGTTGATTACATTTTATATGTTTATGTCGATACCTTGATGTAGATGCATTAACTCCAACCCTAATAGTCTTTCTTCTGTTATCCTTATTTTCTCAGCCACGTTTTTAATCTGTGAAGAGCCGGAAAGCTGCGTTCTGCACTGGCCGCACTGATAGGCAGTGTTAATAAAATGTGTGATAAAGTGTGACAATTGGAATAAAGTCATGATGAGTCGATCACATTATAAATATTCATCATAACCCTCCACTCCCAAAGGAGCATAGGCCTTCAAAAAACACATGCCAAGTCCTCCTGTCACGTGCCATCATCTTAAGTTCTTTCCACGTTCTCCTCATCATTTTCACCTCTGTTTCCAGCCCTCTTCTCCATGTGCTTCTTGGTCTACCTCTGCCTCTCTTGCCCTGGGGGTTCCAGAATAAGGACTGCCTTGTAATGTTATCAACAGGTTTTCTCACTGTGTGTCCAATCCATCGCCATCGTCTTCTTCTCATCTCCTGTTCCACTGGCACTTGTCTAGTTCTTGTCCTCAGTTCCACGTTGGTAACCTTGTCATACCATTTTAATCTCTCTATTCTACGCAAGCACCCATTTATGAAAGTCTGTAGCTTTTTGGTTGTTGTCTTTGTTGTTCTCCATGTCTCAGAGCCATACAATAGGACTGACTTCACATTTGAGTTAAAGATTCTTATTTTCGTGTTGGATCCGATTTCTCTTGATCTCCATACATTTCCCAATGCAATGAAAGCTCCTCTTGCCTTTTGTATTCTTATTTTGATATCACTGACTGTCCTTCCAACTTTGCCTATATTGCTGCCAAGATATGTGTACGATTTTACATCTTTGTCGTAAATTTATTTTGAGAGAAAGAGTCTTAGAAATAGTGGTCCCTTTTAGAGTGGAGAATGATGGTGAAGGCTCAGTGATAATAAGGGTTAGAATGTAAATAGTTGCTTCACAGAGTGCAGGGGAGAGTAAGGACAGACTCTTTTACGACAATCTGTTTCTCTCGATCTACTCCTTAAAAACTCTCCTGGCTAAACAATTATTTGCCAGTATCAAACACTCAAGCGCTCACACCAATTTGGTGCTTCAAACACACGGACGCTACGTGAATGCAGACTGTGTTAAACAGATATGAGTAATGTGGGCTTGGGTATTCCAACACAGTACTAGATAAGTTTTATGTGTTTATTTATCATTAAAATCAGTCATAACATTTATCATTTGTTACAGTCAAAATATCATAGGTACAGAAAATACAAATAACAAGGTAGGGGGGGGGGGGGTAATGAAGAGTGGTATCGACTACGCCCTTCCCGCTGTTAATAGACAAAGATAAACCCAGGCCAAAGATAGGTAGTTATCAGAAAAATAGGTAATGTAACCCAACAGTAAATTCAGTTACGCTGAAAAGAGGTGTTACAATACTAGGTATGGGTATAAGAAAAATCCTGTTATCCTCAATTGTTTTTCCCTTTACCAAGCAAATGAAAGGGTGGGGGGGGGGGGGGTAAACAGAGTTAACAAAAATCCCGCTATAATGAACAATGCAGGGAATACGGTAAAAGTATTTACCAGGTAGGCAAATTAACAAATGGTTTGCAAAATTAAATCTCCTGTCATTCATGCACGCTCGTGAGGGCCCACACTCATATGCTCACACACACTTACCGATCGTAGAATCTGGCACTCCATAGAAATACAAAACATCAATTAAACACTTGACATATGTAGTGTCTTTTCTTCTGTGTCCAGCCCCAGATTATCAGGTTTATGTGTTAGTACATTCCCGAAATCGCTGGAAGGTGAAGACTAAGTGTTCTTTGTTTTAGTTAGGTTAAAAGGAAGGTTCTACGGGATGGCACAGTCTTAGATATAGGTGGTGACTATGGTATGGTCTCATTGATTTTGCCGCTGATGGGAAAACTTCTTCAATGCGTGATGATAACAACTGACCGATAAGGTATGGTTTACTTCGAGGGTTTTAAAATCCAGTGAAGAAAAATATGCACAGTCAGTGTTTGGAAAATTTCTATTATCTTTCGTTATAGAGCAGTAAAATACTGCAAATAAGCTCTGGCAGTGTTCTTCTCCAGTTAATCTTAAATTTATCGATGATGTGTTAAATTGTTCTTGGGGGTACTTTCTTTCTGGTAATGTTAGATAGCTGAATCCCAACAGGATCGCCACAAGATTAAAATTTACACAGTCTCATCAAATTCTGGATCGTTTTAAGAACCGAGTCTGCAGGACTCTAATACAATGTTTTTGCTGGGACGCAAAGGTTATGATCACCCTATATGAAAGATAGAAAACATGTAATTCATACCGAAAAATCAAATAACATTCTAAAGCGCGATAAATTTACCGTTAAGACTATTATATACACTCGCGTATTTAATTATGTATTTAAGAAAACACTTACGGAGTTTAATGGTTAAAACACACATCTATATATAGAACTTAACTTAATTAATTAGTTATAAATTTCTTCGCGACTTTAAAAGTTAATTTAAGCGTTTTAAGCATCTATTATTTTTGGAAATATTATAATAGATATATCATTAAATTTTCAACTGGAAACTTTTGAGATAGGTTTAATTTAATAGATTTAAATCAACACAAAATCCAGTGAAATAAAAATGAATGAACTAGACCACTGATCACTAGAAACTAATATATATTATACCGTTAGCATAGAATAACTACACTCCAATATAGCCAAAATCCAGAGGGAATTCTAGCAGGATTTAACTATAAGCTAGTGAATTTTAAAAGGTCTGGCAACGAGTGATAAAATTGCATTCTTCAGGGTCGCTATATATGAAATGGAATGAAAGATTGGGGGGACATGTTAGAATCTAACACCTTTTCAGAACTCGGGGAAAAATCGAGATTCTAGCCCGCTCCTCGTCCGATTATCCAATTCTGTGGTCGCTTCGTCTCTCCTGTCCGTCTTAGTCTTCGAGCGTTTCAGCGCTCTCCTCTGGTTAACACGGAGATGCGAAATGCCACTGAGACGCTGCTTCTGTGGACCATCACTGCTTTGATCGTAGCCACTTCTCTAGTTGACTTTGGCAACGCCCCACTGGGGAGGCGTACTGACCAAGTTAATGAAAATAACTGCATATGAATGCTCTAGAGATATCCGTGGGCGTGATTTAACCTCTCCTTAAATCAATGCGATTCTCTGAATGCACGGAAGATAGCGGTCTACATATTAAGTAGCAAACGTGTTGACAATCTGCGTGGAAAGGTTGCATGCTAATGAGTCCACGTTTCTGTTGTGCATTGCTAATAAGCCCAGGTGGAAGGATTCTCGTTGATGAAAAATTACAACAATATTCGGGGCCACTGATTGATACAACCGGATTCTTTATGTATCACTGTCACCCACGATGATAAGTGTGGACTTCATGTTGATACAGGTAGAATGTAGAAGGATCGTGTGATATGTTATAATGGTCAACTTGAACCGACACAGAGTTGGGCATACAGGTCACCTTCTCCACAAAGTATTGAGGCCCTGACAAGGAACAGTATTTATATCGAGTGAGAGTGTAACTGCTTTATGCGAATGGGTGGTACTGTTAAGTGTAGTTGACAAATAATAATACACTCACTCACTCATGTACGAAAGTCAATGACGTCTGGAACCACTGTAGATAATTTCATACATTTAATGGACGCAAACTCTGACGACATGATTACAGTCACTGGAACAAGGTTGGCAACAACATCACATGCTTGACAAAATGGTCTACGACATCGAATGGGCATTAATGTAGAATGCTGGTACAATAGAACGATAATAGCTAGTCACTGGCTCTAGTTGCATTTGGTTTCAAGCCTAACTGACTGATCGCGTCAGCTAACGTTATCAAATATATATAATCAATGGCTCCTTGACAGCGCCTCTTCTGTCAAAGAATTAGAAGCCGTAAATCAGCAGGCTTTATAACGATAATCTTTAAACCACAATAGTGGGTTACCATAGTAGATAGGTCTCCGTACCATCATCAGGTAATAAGGCATTCCTGTTCTCTGGTGATGATCCGCTAGGCAATAATGAGATCCTAAAAATGGCTCCCGTCACCCAGTGAGCGTCGCTCACTGCGAAGATGCGTAAAGAAGCATATGGAAAATGGCTCTGTTCATAAACATGAATAATGCTGTGTAGATAAATTGTTTCTAATGCGATGTGTATAATAAATACAGGTGCTGCTAACAGAAGCGTCGTCAAATACATAGTTCAGCACTCACATATGCAGGCCATATCTCTGGCTGCAAAACTAGGCATAAGGAAAGTGCATAAGTAATCTTTCATACCTTAATGTCATAGAAAACACTAGCAAAAAATAGCACCCGCCATCTTTAGGCGTAGAGAATATATTCTGGGGAAGATTATAGACGTAATAGTCATACAGCAGACGACGACTTTTCCCCTAGAATTTCACAAAGCACAAAATACGACGGACATAAGTCCGGGCAGCAAAAACAAGACGACCATGACGGAAGTCTCTCCGACTCTCTCTCTATTACACATGCGCAGAGCGCGTGACCCCCAGAGTTCAACTCAAGATGGGCTGACGTAAATCTTAGTATTCATACGCCAGATTAAGACCCAAGCGAAGGTAACAAACATAATAAAATGTACCATCAACTTGATCAAGAGTTATGTACCTTTGACTACAAAATAAAGTGTACCAACAGACAGACAGATATTTCTATATCTCTATATATGTTTATATAAATATTGCCAACAAAAGAATCTGTGCGTAACAGACTACCACACCACCCGGGAAAAAAATGAAAATAATTTTTTTTGTCCATCTAAGAGCAACATACAATAGGCTCACCACGCACGAATAATGCGCAGATGAGAGATATCAGTAATTTATATAACGCCAAATAGGCTAAGTCGAAGAATCGACAAGTGAGAATATATCTCAAAATCTCAGAGAAAGTATTTCTCTAAGTATAAATATTTCCAGAGAGGTGTCACCAACGTATACTACAATACTGGCAATTTCAAAATTCATACAAAAAATTCAAACAATAATTCCATATTAGGTATTATGAGTTCATGATTAACAAGAAAGAAAAAAATCATCAAAAGACCAGCGGTAAATATACATTAATGAACCGCTAAGTGGTGATACAATCAATATATCATATATTACAAATGTGTACATATTTTGATGTAGAAAAGAACTATTGTAGAGTTAGACGTATTAAGTAGTCTAAGACATAACAGTTAGGTGGAATAATGTGGGCATCTAGACAAAATGTCTGCCATCACATTTTCTGAGCCACGGATAGCTCGCACCGAAAAATGAAAAGGCTGAAGAGCAATCGCGTATCGAGTTGATCTCGAGCTCTTCAAATTTTTACTTTGAATAGCCGTAAGAGCTTTCTGGTCAGTTTCCACAATGAAATGCGCGCCAAGAAGGATTCTTTGCAGTTTGAGAATTGACCAAACCATAGCCAACAATTCACGGTTTAAAACCGAGTAATTCCTTTCTGCCGCATTAAGTTTTCGAGAGATATACATTACAGGATGTAGAGTTTCTGAGTACTCCTGCATTAGTGCCGCTCCGATCCCAGTGGATGAAGCGTCACTACGAAGAACAAATGTCTTATCTGTAGTAGGTAACATTAAGATAGGTGGAGTTGAAAACAAAGTTGTAATCTTATCCAAAGAGGATTGGCATTCCTGAGACCAGTGGACCATATTAGGAGACCCTTTCTTTAGTAACGAAGAAAGAGGTGCCATAATAGAGGATAGATTCTGAATGAATCGTCCATAAAATTGTATAAGACCTAAGAGACTTCTCACTTGCTTTTTAGTCTTAGGAATAGAGATGTTAAGTATTTTACTGGTATTATGGTCCTCTGTCTTTAGGAAACCATTACCGACACGGTGGTCTAGGAAAGAAATTTCACTAAAACCAATACAGGCTTTAGAGGGTTTCGCTGTCAACTTATGCTCGCGTAAAGTAGACAGTAATTCATATAACCCCAAATAGTGATCTTCCCAAGTATCACTGAAAAGACAGATGTCGTCTAGGTATGCAATGACCTCTGAACGATAAGATAGGATTCGACGCATCATGCGTACGAATGTAGGTGGGGCGGTCATAAGGCCGAAAGGCATGAAATTCCATTGGAAAAGACCCCTAGGTGTAGAAAAAGCAGTAAAAGGTTTGGCGCGTTCAGATAAAGGAACTTGCCAATATCCTTTAGACAAATCAAGTTTAGTGAAGAAATGAGATTTAGAAAGCCTAGTAAGTAGCTCTTCTAGTAAAGGCATAGGTTCAGCATCGAACTTCGTAACTTGATTCAATTTGCGATAATCAACGCAAAGACGTATGTTATTGTCTTTTTTTCGAACAATAACCATCGGCGAAGAATATGCTGAAGTGGATGGTTCAATTATTTTCAAATCTATCATCTCATCCAACTCTTTCTCAACTTGTGCTTGAAAATGTATAGGGATAGGATAAGGTCTGACCCTAATAGGATTATGGTCAGTTAGAATAATGTCATGTTCAATGACATGAGTTTGTCCAGGAATGTCAGTAAGGACATCCTGAAATGTTTGTAACATAGCAGAAACTTGTCGCTGTTCCCCTAGAGATAAATCAGGAGAGACAGTAACGTTTTTCCATGATTCACTAGAATGAAGTGGAATCATCGGAAGAGGAAGATTTACATCTGAGAAACTTGTTTCCTCATCCTGTATTACGGACAGTGATGAGTAATGACCATGCGGGACTGGAGAATCGTCCGTTGCCTGGAAAATAGGTTGTAAATAATCTGGACGTTCATGGAATTCCGTAAGCATGTTGATGTGGAAGGTTTTATGCTTCCCGTCAATATCGACAATATAGTCAACATCGGAAATTTTCGATATTATATCGTACGGACCTTTCCAAGAGATAAGAAGTCTGTTTTCCCTACAAGGTAGCAAAACAAATGCTTTGTCACCAGGACAAAGTTGTCGTAAGCATCTCTTCTTATTGGCAAATTGCCTTGCCTTCTGTTTAGCAAATTCAGAAAAAGAAGTTGCTAATTTGCATGCTTCGATTATTTTTTTGACTAAGCGCTATGACATATTCATAAGAGGATTTTGTGTCATCGTTAATATTATCAGCGGTTATAAGATCATGAAGCAAAGACATAGGGCCGCGCGGTCGCGCGCCAAAGACAAGTTCAAAGGGAGAAAACCCTGTATGTTCATTGGGGACCTCTCTGTAAGCGAAGAGGGCCGCAGGTAAAACCCTGTCTGAATCTTGAGGATGATCCTCAGTTATCTTCCCAAGTAAGTTTTTGAGTGTTCTATTTAGGCGTTCGACCATCCCATTAGACATTGGGTGATAGATACTACTCAAAGATCTTTCTATCTGCAGAGTAGACATTACTTGAGACATGGTATCCGATATTAGTTGGGTGCCATGGTCTGATAATATTTCTCCGAGGAATCCCAGACGAGAAAATATGAGCCAAAGAGCATCTGCAATATCAGCAGTAATAATGCTCTTCAGAGGAATAGCCTCTGGCCAACGTGTGCACATGTCAACACACGTTAATATAAACTGATGTACTCTGGCAGACTTGATCTTAAACGGACCAATAATGTCTATTGCCATTTTCTGAAACGGCTGAATAGGAATATATGCAGCCTGAATAGGTGCAGCATGACGTAGACCTTTAGATTTGACTTCTTGACATACTTTGCAAGATCGACAATAAATCCGTATGTCTTTGTTTACGAAAGGCCAAAAGAAAGCCGCAAGAACTCTTGACTTAGTACGGGAAAAACCCATATGTCCAGCACACTGAGAGTCATGAGCGTGCTGCAAAATTTTAACTCTCATTTTCTTGGGTACAAGAATCTGAGAATGAATGGACTTAGCGGAGTCTTGAACCATACGTACAAGTACGCCATTCTTCATTGTAATCCAAGATTTACGATTTGTATCTTTATTTGGATCACCTTTTGTTGCAAGAGTGAAGAATTTCTTCAAAGAGGGATCATCTTCCTGTTGTTTTATAAATGAGTCACGAGAAATTACCAAGGGATCATCTTGGTTATGCGCTTCATCATCTTCAGTAGATGAAGTTTGAGGCATATTAAGAGCTTGAGCTCTAGTGACTACTGCTTTAGCAGTTTGCATATTTTGATGTTCCCAAACAGCAATTTGTTGCGAAGTGCATTCTTTGACTCCGTGAATACGACCGATGATAAGATCAGCGATCGGATTCGGCAGAAGACATGCGTGTACATCTCCTGTAAAGAAAAGAGTAGCAATCTTAATGATAGCAGTAGAGTACTTCTCCAAGGTGCCGCCGAATGTTACACATTTGACTACTTTGCCTGTGGCACGGGAAGGATCTACGAGTGACTGCCTAACACCAATGGTGGTGTATCCAGAATAAAAAAGAACTGAGACTGGATTGTTATTTACTAAACCTTTACGTAAGACAAGAGAACCTCTCCCATCATGCGCGACTGACGCAGGAAGAGCGGGAAGAGGGTGGCCACAACTTAAAGTAGTCACCGTAGTTGGTTCAAATAATGTTTTGCATTGGGGGCACTGAGATGCTCTCCCAAAATCAAAAGCAGAACATGCCATATTATTAGAGTGATAGATACTACTCAAAGATCTTTCTATCTGCAGAGTAGACATTACTTGAGACATGGTATCCGATATTAGTTGGGTGCCATGGTCTGATAATATTTCTCCGAGGAATCCCAGACGAGAAAATATGAGCCAAAGAGCATCTGCAATATCAGCAGTAATAATGCTCTTCAGAGGAATAGCCTCTGGCCAACGTGTGCACATGTCAACACACGTTAATATAAACTGATGTACTCTGGCAGACTTGATCTTAAACGGACCAATAATGTCTATTGCCATTTTCTGAAACGGCTGAATAGGAATATATGCAGCCTGAATAGGTGCAGCATGACGTAGTCTGATTACAGGCTTCATGGGACTCTTGCTGTGCAGAGTTTGCCTGGTAATGTGATTTATGTCTTTTGTATTGTGATCTACCTCGATTATTATTGCCTCTGCAATTATTATTGTTTCCTCTATTGTAACCCCTATTTAAGTTTGAATCATAGTTTTCATGGTTACAATTATCATGCTCATTATAATGAGAATCTCTGTAAGTTTGGTTTTATTGTCTCCATGTTGGATTACTTGGATAGTTCATATTATGACTCCCCTTGCGGAAATGTCTATAGTTGTGATAACCCCTCTATCCATGGCTGTAAGCTTGTCTCCAGTTCTTCGAAGAAGAACTCTGATATGATTGGTTATCTTGGTTTTGATAATTATTCCAGTTACACTTTTTATCAAAAATATTTTGAACTCCTTGAAATTTGTGTGAGTAATTAGGATTGTATGGTGTTGCTGAAGCAACTGGCATACTCTCCTTAATCTTAGTGTTGCCAAAAGTTACGTCAGGGTGTGCATTGACGTATTGGGAACAATATTCTTCCATTTGTTTTAGTGTTTTGGGTTTACGCTCATGTAGGAATTCAAGGAATGGTTTATTTACACAAGACATAATCTTGTCTCTGAGCAACAAGTCCATCAGTGCTTCATATGTTTTTTTCTGTTTTGGATAGCTCAATCCATCGTGTAAATGTAAGACGTGCTTTTGCAATGAATTCTGAGAATTCTACCCCTGTCTCAGGTACCATTGTCTTAAACAAAATACGATATCCTTCCTCTGTCAATTGATATTTTTTATCA
This sequence comes from Oreohelix idahoensis, assembly GCA_024509875.1. NCBI lineage: Eukaryota > Metazoa > Mollusca > Gastropoda > Stylommatophora > Oreohelicidae > Oreohelix > Oreohelix idahoensis. Next base: position 228,947 of record JAMPIV010010345.1, on the reverse strand, counting down.
AGGCTGCTCTAATAACATCATAATTATCCCTGTCAGCCTCTTTTACCAAGCTTAAACTAGTCAGAGAATCACCTTTCAAATTCTCTGATAACTGATTAGCATATTGTGATTTATCCACATTATGAGTTCGACAACAACGTTTGTCATGAAATATTCTAATCCACATATATAAATTATTAGGTAAATATGAAGCCTAACAAATAAAATTAATAAAGAGAAGAGCAATGATAAAATGACAGTGCTGTCACAAGGAATGTACTCGAAATCCCCCTTGTTTTCTGCTTCGTCTGCAGTCTTAACAACATTCCTTCAATGACGTACTGCGTAATGACCTAAATTAATCCTAACATTAATTATATTACGTTACCAAAACGAACGAACAGATGGACAAAAGGATAGCGAGAGGGGAGGGCTGAAAATCAGGAACGCATGCAACACGCGACGCGCGATATACAAATGCTGGCATCACGCGTGTAAGTCTACAAGCACTAACTTTTTCAGACGGACAGTGATAAAATACACTACCCTTTCCCAGAGTTAGGTTTATAAATCATAACAAACTCTTATTAGAAAAGACAACATTAGATGGGTTTACGGTTGAAAACATAACAGTACCCAGACAGCACATCTTCCAAACAGGAGGTAGTAGAAAATACATATTTTGAACGCAGCCACGTAGCTCTTTTAAAGTGGGAAAATTGGGTTCCTTAGGGCTTGCTGACAAATAATATGTAAAACGTTACGCCAATAGTCCAGGAATTAATAAATTATACCCAAAATAAAATAGTGAGGCTGCCTGACAGCATGAAATCATTTCTGCTCATAAAATTTTTTTTATAACGTGTTTGAAAAAAACCTTACGTTACATAAATAGCCTACCATGTAAACTCCAAATTGATTGGAGCGCAACAAATGAAAGCCTAACCACGATTGGTCGGGCTATAAATACTATCTTGGTTGTTAGGGGAGACGGGAAAAGATAACATTTTTTCAAACACTTGTCGAAACGTGGCTCATTGGCCAGTCTCGCTGATATACACACTTGGGAGCGTTAGTTCGAGACCACTTGTTTAAAATAGCTTGATAAAGCATCAGTGCGTTGAAGCCAGCATATATTTGGCTCAATAAAAGCCTGGAACATAGGCAGATGGAAGTTTGTGCCAGTTTGTGCCAGAATTCATTGCTAATCAACGTATCTGTGTTATTCGTATGAATTGTGGTAAGCTTGAACCATTTAATATCTTTTAATGAAAATTGAATGTGAATTGTTGATTTATGCCTGTATATATATGTGTAGTTCAGTGGCAAACGTGAGGTAAAGCCTAAAATGCTCCAGCCTGAACAGAGGGTGTCGGAGAGAAGTAAAACGGCATGGAATGGCCAAACAGTACACTGACACCTGGATGATTGACTAGAAAGAAATAATGCTGGAAGTGCAGAGGCGTAGTAACCATTAGGAAGGGTAATACTGGAATAAAGTATTTCAGATGAAGCTGACTGTTGGCCTAACGCTCTGAACGCAATGTTTGTGCTGTATTGTGATCAGTGTAAAAGAGAATATAAATTAGTTATGAAGTAGAAGGTACATCCTTCTTGATTTCAGGGACAGTGGTCTTGATGGTACTGAGCAGCATCTGGTCAGAGATTTGCTGAATCCAGAGTCGGACAGCATACTCCTTGGTCTTTTTAGCTATCAGTGAGGTGTCTCCTGAGCCCAGAGGAGAATTCGAGCAGAGGAGTCCTTTCCTGCCGCCATCACTCAAGATAAGCAGAGTTGGCCAGCTGAGCTCAACATTATGTCCCCTCATCTTGAACTGAATTTTAAAATTAATATTAAGAGGGGAATTTACTTGTCTTAAAATCAGGAACTGTGAACATCTCCAATACTGGTCCCTAAAGACAAACTATTGAAGTCATGATGACAAATACCAACAGAGCTTTGTCATGAAATATTCTAATCCACATATATAAATTATTAGGTAAATATGAAGCCTAACAAATAAAATTAATAAAGAGAAGAGCAATGGTAAAATGACAGTGCTGTCCCAAAGAATGTACTCGAAATCCCCCTTGTTTTCTGCTTCGTCTGCAAATTGTAACGCTTTCACGTTGATAGTAAAGCTTACTGTATTATTACCCGCCTTCTTCAATGAAACGTGTGCTGTAATTCTTGGAAAAGCATTGAGACGTACTGCGTAATGACCTAAATTAACCCTAACATTAATTATACTGCGTTACCAAAACGAACGAACAGATGGACTAAAGGGATAAAAAGAGAAGGGAGAGGCAGAAAGCCGAACACTAAACCCGCTTCGCGCGATACACAATTACTACCATCACGCGTGTAAGTCTACATGCACTAATTTTTTTTCAGACGGACAGTGATAAAATACACTACCCTTTCCCAGAGTTAGGTTTATAATTCATAACAGACTCTTATTAGAAAAGACAACATTATATGGGTTTACGTTTGAACACATAACAGTACCCAGACAGCACATCTTCTAAACAGGAGATAGAAGAAATTGCATATTTTGAACGCAGCCACGTAGCTCCTTTAAATTAGTATTTTTGGGTTCCTTAGGGTTTGCTGACAAATAATATGTAAAACGTTACGCAAATAGTCCAGGAATTAATAAATTATACCCAAAATAAAATATTGGGGGTGCCTGACAGCATAAAATCATTTCTGCTCATAAAATTTTTTTTATAACGTGTTTGAAAAAACCTTACGTTACATAAATAGCCTACCATGTAAACTCCAAATTGATTGGAGCGCAACAAATGAAAGCCTAACCACGATTGGTCGGGTTATAAATACTATCTTGGTTGTTAGGGGAGACGGGAAAAGATAACATTTTTTCAAACACTTGTCGAAACGTGGCTCATTGGCCAGTCTCGCTGATATACACACTTGGGAGCGTTAGTTCGAGACCACTAATTCAAATAAGCTTGATAAAGCGACAGTACGTTGAAGCCAGCTCACATTTTTTGCTAAAATAAAAGCCTGGAACATAGGCAGAACGGAATTTGTGCCAGTTTGTGCCAGAATTCATTGCTAATCAACGTATCTGTGTTTATTTCCATGAAATTGTGGGACAGTGGTCTTGATGGTAGTGAGCAGCATCTGGTCAGAGATTTGCTGAATCCAGAGTCGGACAGCATACTCCTTGGTCTTTTTAGCTATCAGTGAGGTGTCTCCTGAGCCCAGAGGAGAATTCGAGCAGAGGAGTCCTCTCCTGCCGCCATCACTCAAGATAAGCAGAGTTGGCCAGCTGAGCTCAACATTATGCCCCTCATCTTGAAATAACTTTATAAAAATACCATTCAGAGGGGAATTTACTTGTCTTAAAATCAGGAACTGTGAACATCTCCAATAATAGTCCCTAAAGACAAACTATTGAAGTCATGATGACAAATACCAACAGAGCTTGAACAAAACAAAACCAGTATTACCTCATTTTACTACTACACAACTGACACACATAGAACATTTGTAATAATATATGTCACTACAATATTCATATTAAATACATTCTGTACATAACTTGTAATTTAAATTGATTGTGATTCCTGGTTCCCTTGTAGTTGAATCAGGACACATATTCATTCATGCCAGTAATGAATACATATTGTTATTCGAAAGTTTATCAGTGACTCTTTTAAGATATCTTTGTAGAGTGTTATATGTATGTGAGTGTCACAGTGTTGTCAAGAGTAGAGGATTAAATTAAATTGTTTATCTGTCTGTTGTTGTGACTTACACTTCATCATACACATACCCTAGACACATAACGTAGCATCACACTATTCCAGAATAATTCTGACTGAGATAAAGAGATATGTGGTAGCAAGTAAGGTTATCTATAATACACTACTTTTAATAGATATAGATACCTTCACAGCTGATCTCAGTCAGTACACTAAGTCCCCTATAAATATTTATAACATCCCACTTCACCACATATATTGGGGTCTCGCTCTTGGGATTTTGAATCTTTAACTATTAAAAATATTGGGGGTAATTCACTTCAGGGAATATAAGAATTAAAAGGTATCCTTGGGTGGAATAAAATAAGGTTGAGCTCACGGTGCCTGTGTTGTCCATTAGAGATTGAATTGTTGGTTAGACATTGTATAAATTTACATAATAGACAATGGCGGACCTGGCCAAATTTCGATCTGCTGCGGTTCAGACTGCAAAAGAGTTAGGATTAGATGGGCAAGTTATGGTTGCCTATGTCACAACGGAATGTGACAAATTTATTGAACGCGAAGAAAGAAGATTAGAAAAAGAGGCCGAAAGAAAGTTAGAGGCTGAGACTAAGAGGTTGCAAGCTGAGGCTGAGACTAAGAGGTTGCAGATTGAGGCTGACAAAGAGGTTAAGAAATTGGAAGCAGAAAGAGAAGACAAAAGATTAGCTGCAGAAAGAGAAGAGAAGAAATTAGCTGCAGAAGAGAGGAAATTAGCTGCAGAGAGGGAAGCAGAAAAGGAGGAGAAAAGATTACAAAGGGAACATGAGTTACGACTAAGGGAGTTTGAGTTTCAAGGCCATGCTCCTGAAAATGGTGCCAGTCCTTTTGCCTCTGATGCTACGGTTACTCAAGGAGCCTCAATCTCAGCTATGAATTTTCATTTAGATCATTTTGTTGAGAAAGACGATGATATTGAGAGCTATATAAATAGGTACGAACTATTAGCTACCACGTATGGGTTGGAGAGAGAAAGGTGGAGCTTAAAGTTATCTCAGGGACTTCGTGGGGCAGCTTATGAAGTTTTTGCAAAAATGAGCAGAGGTGATCAGGAAAATTATGACATGCTAAAGCAGGCTCTTTTGTTAAGGTATGAAAAGAATGCAGAGTTTTACAGGAAAAAATTTAGGAATGCTAAACTACTGTCAGGTGAAACCTATCACCAGTTCTCTGCACGAATAGAGACATACTTGGAGAAATGGACTTCTCTGGGGAAAACCCAAGATCTTAAGGAAATGGTCCTTATAGAGCAACTAAGAGAGTCCATGGCTCCAGACCTGAGAAAGTTTCTCATGGAACAAGGTGCAGAGAGGCTGGATGAGTTGCTAATGTTGCTGAAAGGTATCAAGCAGCTCAAGCAGAGGTAACAGGTAATAAAAAGAAACAGGTGGACAACTTTAGGGCACCACAGAACTTTAATAAATTTGATCCTAAGGATCAAAATAAAGGTAAGCACCAATTTGATAGGCCACGGTATGAAAATAAAAATAAATTCCCACAATTCGATGAAAGGAAATATGATGAAAGAAAATCTTTCAACCAAGGAAAAAGGTGGTGTAAAAATTGTCAGATGGACAATCATGACACTGACCGTTGTAGAAGGAAACCTGTGTATATGGCAACCCTTCAGGTCAGGTCGACCTCAAGACAGGAGGAGGATATTATGTTAGATACCACTCCAGAAGAGATGAGGAAGGCACAGGCTGGGGATAAAACACTCAAGCCTTGTTTCAGAAAATTGTCAACTTGTCATACAACTCCAGGCAAGGGAGACTTTTACATGAAAAACAAGTTGATGTATAGGAAGACTGGAGCTAGATCCAATGGTCACGGACAGCTGGTTCTTCCAAAAAGATATAGGACAGACTTAATAAGGAGCCTACATGTGAAACCAGATGGGGACCATGAGAAGATAGGTACCATCATTCAAAAGGTGGCTCACAATTATTATTGGCCCAAAGCAAGATGGGACATTGAAAATTTTGTAGAAAGGTGTAGCATAGCACATGAGGGAACACCCACAAGTGGGAACATGGATCAGGACCTGGACATGCCACGGGGCAAAATCAGGCCTGACAATAAAAGGAAAAATAGATTTGATAAAGTGGACCAAATGGAATGGGAAGCCCCTTTTCACGGACAAGCTTCACTTAACTGTTTTACAATGGCCACTATGCGGAGAGTGCAAAAAGATGTCTTACCCCAGGATAAGCCGACAATCCCTCAATCGGACTTAAACAAACTGGAGGAAGAAGATGTAGAGAGGAAATCTCTCATCAAGAATTTTAAGAGGGGAGGCAGCCCCAAGAGAAAAATTGGTAGCGGTCGTTTTGTGCATGAAAATTCTGGGAAGAAAAATCATCACTATAAAGCTTCGAGTGGAAGAGACCATACCGGTGCATGGACAAATAGGTCCACACAATTAAAGGTCCATATGTAGCTTTGTTAAGAACGTGGACTGATGAAAAGGCAGAGGAAAACATTACATCTTCATACCAATATGTGAATGAGCTGACCACTCGGTTGAAAACTGGCTGGAAACTTGCCAATGAAAATTTGAAACAAGCCAGGAAGAAACATGCTGCCTATTATAACAGGAAGGCGAAAGACAGAAATTTGGCTGTGGGAGAGAGGTACTGCTTCTTTTGCCCGGGAGTCAGAATAAGTTACAAATTGGATGGCAGGGTCCATATACAGTTCTAGAGAAGGTGTCTAGAACAAATTATAAGATAGATAAGAAGGGGAAAGAAAAAATCTATCATGTGAATCTCCTGAAGAAATATTTGGAAAGAGAACATCAGGAAGAGACACACTTGTTGACCTTGTCCATCGCCATGGAGATGAAAAAAGGAACCACTTTCATCATTTGAATATCCATTACACCCCTGTGAGACAGCAGCACAGGTGAAAATCAGTACACATTTAACGAAAACTCAGAAAGAGAGAGTGCAACAGGTTCTAAATAATCATGCAGAGGTGTTAACAGACCGACCAGGGCATACAAACCTATTGGAATATGATATGAAATTAATAGACTCCACACCTGTCTGTATGAAACCATATTCGATTCCGTTTGCTAAGGAAAAAGCTTTGAAGGAAGAGATAGACTATCTGTTGAAGGAAGGAATTATTTCGCACAGTGAGTCTTCGTATAGTTCCGGTGTTGTACTTTTAAGGAAGCCCTCTGGAGAACATAGACTCTGTATAGATTACAGGAGACTGAATGCTATTACAGAAGGACAGGTGGATCCATTGCCGGATACAAATCAGCTGTTTGCCAGACCAGACTAAATAAAGCTAAATATTTCTCAAAAGTGGATCTGAGTAAAGGATACTATCAGATTCCAGTAAAGCCTGAGGTTAGACCATACCTAGCTTTTAGTACCTCAGAAGGACACTATGAGTTTAATAGATTGCCATTTGGATTGAAGAATGCGCCTAGTGTCTTCTCTAGAATGATGAGAAAATTATTGGATCCTCTGAATAATCCCTGTATAACAAATTTTATGGATGATATCCTTATAGCAACAGAAACATTTGAGGAACACATTGACTCTCTGAACATGCTGTATGATCGACTTAGGGAGGCAAATTTAACAGCCCGACCAACCAAATGTTGCGTTGGATGTAAAGAATTGGAATTTTTGGGACACACAGTTTATCAGGGAAACATGACCCCTGACCCATAGAATTTAGAGAAACTACAGAAAGCCCCGAGACCACAAACCAAGAAGGACGTGAGATCCTTTGTCTCATTATGTGGTTTCTACCAGAAGTATATCAAAAACTTTAATTCCATATGTGCACCTTTAACGGAATTGACACGTAAAGGACTTCCAGATCGCATTACATGGACACCACAATGTGAAATGACTTACCAAGAATTGAAGGAAAAGCTCACAAGTAAACCCATTTTGAAATTACCTGACTTAAGTCAAGAATTCATAGTAAGGACGGATGCAAGTAATATTGGGCTAGGTGCAACTTTACTACAGAAATCAGATGCATTGGATGGGGAATTAAGCCCAGTGGCATATGCTAGCAGAAAGTTGAATAAAGCTGAAATCAACTACTCAACTAGCGAAAAAGAATGTCTTGCAGTAATATGGGCAATAAAGAAATTCAATATTTATCTATATGGGAAGGCATTTAAGTTGCAAACTGACCACAAACCTTTATCGTTTTTAGCACAGGCTAAGCATGAGAACTCTAGGTTACTCCGATGGTCTTTGCTTCTGGCTCCATATAATTTTAGCATTGAATATATATCTGGAAAAACCAATCTGGGAGCGGATTTTTTAAGCCGCCATCCGTGTGATGAGAATCACCGTAAACCCCAGAAATAATAATAAATTTCTCTATGTGTATATAGAATAAAGGACTGACATATAATGTCTGTTTTAAGAGGGGAAGTGTCATGAAATATTCTAATCCACATATATAAATTATTAGGTAAATATGAAGCCTAACAAATAAAATTAATAAAGAGAAGAGCAATGGTAAAATGACAGTGCTGTCCCAAAGAATGTACTCGAAATCCCCCTTGTTTTCTGCTTCGTCTGCAAATTGTAACGCTTTCACGTTGATAGTAAAGCTTACTGTATTATTACCCGCCTTCTTCAATGAAACGTGTGCTGTAATTCTTGGAAAAGCATTGAGACGTACTGCGTAATGACCTAAATTAACCCTAACATTAATTATACTGCGTTACCAAAACGAACGAACAGATGGACTAAAGGGATAAAAAGAGAAGGGAGAGGCAGAAAGCCGAACACTAAACCCGCTTCGCGCGATACACAATTACTACCATCACGCGTGTAAGTCTACATGCACTAATTTTTTTTCAGACGGACAGTGATAAAATACACTACCCTTTCCCAGAGTTAGGTTTATAATTCATAACAGACTCTTATTAGAAAAGACAACATTATATGGGTTTACGTTTGAACACATAACAGTACCCAGACAGCACATCTACTAAACAGGAGATAGAAGAAATTGCATATTTTGAACGCAGCCACGTAGCTCCTTTAAATTAGTATTTTTGGGTTCCTTAGGGTTTGCTGACAAATAATATGTAAAACGTTACGCAAATAGTCCAGGAATTAATAAATTATACCCAAAATAAAATATTGGGGGTGCCTGACAGCATAAAATCATTTCTGCTCATAAATTTTTTTTTTATAACGTGTTTGAAAAAACCTTACGTTACATAAATAGCCTACCATGTAAACTCCAAATTGATTGGAGCGCAACAAATGAAAGCCTAACCACGATTGGTCGGGTTATAAATACTATCTTGGTTGTTAGGGGAGACGGGAAAAGATAACATTTTTTCAAACACTTGTCGAAACGTGGCTCATTGGCCAGTCTCGCTGATATACACACTTGGGAGCGTTAGTTCGAGACCACTAATTCAAATAAGCTTGATAAAGCGACAGTACGTTGAAGCCAGCTCACATTTTTGCTAAAATAAAAGCCTGGAACATAGGCAGAACGGAATTTGTGCCAGTTTGTGCCAGAATTCATTGCTAATCAACGTATCTGTGTTTATTTCCATGAAATTGTGGGACAGTGGTCTTGATGGTAGTGAGCAGCATCTGGTCAGAGATTTGCTGAATCCAGAGTCGGACAGCATACTCCTTGGTCTTTTTAGCTATCAGTGAGGTGTCTCCTGAGCCCAGAGGAGAATTCGAGCAGAGGAGTCCTCTCCTGCCGCCATCACTCAAGATAAGCAGAGTTGGCCAGCTGAGCTCAACATTATGCCCCTCATCTTGAAATAACTTTATAAAAATACCATTCAGAGGGGAATTTACTTGTCTTAAAATCAGGAACTGTGAACATCTCCAATAATAGTCCCTAAAGACAAACTATTGAAGTCATGATGACAAATACCAACAGAGCTTGAACAAAACAAAACCAGTATTACCTCATTTTACTACTACACAACTGACACACATAGAACATTTGTAATAATATATGTCACTACAATATTCATATTAAATACATTCTGTACATAACTTGTAATTTAAATTGATTGTGATTCCTGGTTCCCTTGTAGTTGAATCAGGACACATATTCATTCATGCCAGTAATGAATACATATTGTTATTCGAAAGTTTATCAGTGACTCTTTTAAGATATCTTTGTAGAGTGTTATATGTATGTGAGTGTCACAGTGTTGTCAAGAGTAGTGGATTAAATTAAATTGTTTATCTGTCTGTTGTTGTGACTTACACTTCTTCATACACATACCCTAGACACATAACGTAGCATCACACTATTCCAGAATAATTCTGACTGAGATAAAGAGATATGTGGTAGCAAGTAAGGTTATCTATAATACACTACTTTTAATAGATATAGATACCTTCACAGCTGATCTCAGTCAGTACACTAAGTCCCCTATAAATATTTATAACATCCCACTTCACCACAAGCTTGAACAAAACAAAACCAGTATTACCTCATTTTACTACTACACAACTGACACACATAGAACATTTGTAATAATATATGTCACTACAATATTCATATTAAATACATTCTGTACATAACTTGTAATTTAAATTGATTGTGATTCCTGGTTCCCTTGTAGTTGAATCAGGACACATATTCATTCATGCCAGTAATGAATACATATTGTTATTCGAAAGTTTATCAGTGACTCTTTTAAGATATCTTTGTAGAGTGTTATATGTATGTGAGTGTCACAGTGTTGTCAAGAGTAGTGGATTAAATTAAATTGTTTATCTGTCTGTTGTTGTGACTTACACTTCATCATACACATACCCTAGACACATAAAGTAGCATCACACTATTCCAGAATAATTCTGACTGAGATATAGAGATATGTGGTAGCAAGTAAGGTTATCTATAATACACTACTCTTAATAGATATAGATACCTTCACAGCTGATCTCAGTCAGTACACTAAGTTCCCTATAAGTATTTATAACATCCCACTTCACCACAACGTTAAAACCTATCCAGCCAAAATGTTATATCGTCACTGGACGGATTGAAAGCTGGTAGCTTGACCTTATAAGTAGAAGGTTTACCATTAGTACTCGATGACTGATTAACATTACCCATATTTGTCAATTTTAATTTCTCTATCTCAAGTGCTAAGAGTTTTAACTCATGTTCTCTTTGTAATCTTTTTTCTTCATCTTCTCTTTGTAATCTTTTTTGTTCAGCCTCAGCTTCTCTGTTTAGCTGTGCTTGAATCTTTCTCTCTTCTGCCTCCCTTTCCTGCTGTAACTTTTTCTCTTCAGCCTTTTGTGCTTTGGCAAACTGAGTAAATGCAAACTCTTCTAATCTCTCTTCAGTTTTACCAAAGGCTATCCCTTGCTTGATAAAGTAGTCTAAAGTCGACATAATGTTTAATAATATGTGACTAGTTACCTGAAATAATAATGCAATCTATTTCAAAGTAAATGGAAACAAGTTCTTAGCAAACTTGATTAATCAGCTCACTTTATCCCAATCTCTGGGAAACAAGCCTTTAATAATGTCTTGTATGATCAACTGTATAATAATAATAATCCACCACCAGTTGATTTTGTACCACAAGTGCACTACACAGCTAATAGTGCATGATCAAATATATCTATAAATAGCATATGTCAACCAAAAAACCTAATAGCATGTCAACCAACAACATAAACAAAAGACAATTATAAAAGACAATATGAAAACATTCGCAGGAATCAAATAAAAAACCAAAGAAAATAATCACAGAACCTGTGATGACAACTGCGAGGGAATAACAACACAAATGACGTCACAGTGTATAAATATAAATGGTGTATACAACTAAATGAAAGGAAAGATGAGACCTACAAATACAAACAAATAAAAAAAAAACAGAAAAATATTACAAAAACAACAATTGTACAGCTCGTCACAACTAACAAAAATAGCAACAAATGTTGCATGCAAATTTTCAATTAAGAAAATTGCTCCTACTGAACGCTATTATAAGACCTCTATGACGTGGTATATCTTATAACAGTCACCTACCCAACCGACCCACGGACATATACACAACAATATTACATGTAAACATTTAAACATAAATACATTTATATCATATAATGGAATGTAATGGAATGTGTTGCACAGAAGGCTCAGATGTAATTCTAATACAATAGTACTGCCACTTAATAAATAATTTATTCTGGCTTTAACTATTACAAAGTTCAATATAGAGCAGTACAGGAAGATCCACCGTTGATGGTTCCTATAACTAACACACGTAGGACTTCTGACTTTACTCGCACTGCACTTCTTGCTAAAAAAGTTAAATGAATGCTTGAAACTTGATGTGTAGACTGTCTGTATGATGTAAACAATGTCTGTTCCACAAGCGCTGACCTAGTTACTGCATCTGCTTGACAGGACAGGTCACGTGGCAAAATGTTGACATCGACTGTTGGTGTGTGTCGTATCAGGCGTCAGGAAATCAACAGCAGAAGACTTGCAATTATTACAAACTGTGAAGGTTAGACCCAGGATCTGGCCACCACGTTGATACAACCGGATTCTTTATGTATTACTGTCACCCACGATGATAAGTGTAGACTTCATGTTGATACAGGTAGAATGAAGAAGGATCGGGTGATATGTTATAATGGTCAACTCGAACCGACACAGAGTTGGGCATACAGGTCACCTTGTCCACAAAGTATTGAGGCCCTGACAAAGGACAGTATTTATATCGAGTGAGAGTGTAAATGCGTTATACGAATGGGTGGTACTGTTCAGTGTAGTTGACAAATAATAATACACTCACTCACTCATGTACGAAAGTCAATGACGTCTGGAACCACTGTAGATAATTTCATACATTTAATGGACGCAAACTCTGACGACATGATTACAGTCACTGGAACAAGGTTGGCAACAATATCACATGTTTGACAAAATGGTCTACGACATCGAATGGGCATTAATGTAGAATGCTGGTACAATAGAACGATAATAGCTAGTCACTGGCTCTAGTTGCATTTGGTTTCAAGCCTAACTGTTTGATCGCGTCAGCTAACGTTATCAAATATATATAATCAATGGCTCCTTGACAGCGCCTCTTCTGTCAAAGAATTAGAAGCCGTAAATCAGCAGGCTTTATAACGATCATCTTTAAACCACAATAGTGGGTTACCATAGTAGATAGGTCTCCGTACCATCATCAGGTAATAAGGCATTCCTGTTCTCTGGTGATGATCCGCTAGACAATAATGAGATCCTAAAAATGGCTTCCGTCCCCCAGTGAGCGTCGCTCACTGCGAAGATGCGTAAAGAAGCTTATGGAAAATGGCTCTGTTCATAAACATGAATAATGCTGTTTAGATAAATTGTTTCTAATGGGATGTGTATAATAAATACAGGTGCTGCTAACAGAAGCGTCGTCAAATACATAGTTCAGCACTCATATATGCAGGCCATATCTCTGGCTGCAAAACTAGCATAAGGAAAGTGCATAAGTAGTCTTTCATACCTTAATGTCCTAGAAAACACTAGCAAAAAATAGCACCCGCCATCCTTAGGCGTAGAGAATATATTCTGGGGAAGATTATAGACGTAAGTCATACAGCAGACGACGACTTTTCCCCTAGAATTTCACAAAGCACAAAATACGACGGACATAAGTCCGGGCAGCAAAAACAAGACGACCATGACGGAAGTCTCTCCGACTCTCTCTCTATTACACATGCGCAGAGCGCGTGACCTCCAGAGTTCAACTCAAGATGGGCTGACGTAAATCTTAGTATTCATACGCCAGATTAAGACCCAAGCGAAGGTAACAAACATAATAAAATGTACCATCAACTTGATCAAGAGTTATGTACCTTTGACTACAAAATAAAGTGTACCAACAGACAGATAGATATTTCTATATCTCTATATATGTTTATATAAATATTGCCAACAAAAGAATCTGTGCGTAACACTGATGCTACGAAGTTTTCTACCATATCATCTAATATTCAGGGTCGGCTGAGTATCATCGTCACAATCGTCCCTTCTTTTGAGACATGAAAACATCTTTTCATGTTTGATTTATGACAATAAAGCTGCCCTGATTGGTAGCTTTAGGATGATTGGTATCTTCAACTTCCTCCTCTTCCTCCGTAGTCCAGTTTCTACTCAAGAAGTCTGCCCCGACATTCAGTTTTCCCGGAATATATTCCACTTTGAAAGAGTAAACGCTTAAAAGGAGGGCCCAACGCATGATCCTAGCGTTAAATTCTTTATTGGCACCAAGAAAAGCTAATGGAGCGTGGTCTGTTTGCACCATGAAAGATGTCTTATAGAGAAACTCATGATGGCGTCTGATACCGTCAATCAGAGCGAGACATTCTCTTTCAACTACGCTGTAGTTCCGTTCAGCTTTATTTAATTTCCGACTGCCATAGGCAACTGGAAATAGCATATTCGGGTCACTGTCCTCGGCTTGAAGCAATGTTAACCCGATGCCCTGACCTGACGCGTCGACTCGCAATACGAAAGGTTTCTTAAGGTCAGGTAACCTCAGAATGGGGTATGCAGACAACTGTCCTTTTAAAGTGCTGTACGCGTGTTCGCACTTTTGATCCCAAATGACCTTATCAGGACACCCTTTCTTTGTGAGGTCGGTCAGAGGTGCTGTCAGTCCGTTGAAGTTCTGGATGTATTTCTGATAATATGCACATAGTGATAGGAAGGAACTTACGTCTTTCTTCGTTTGGGGCCTTTTGGCTGCAACTATTTTCTCCACGTTCTTCTTAACAGGCCACATGGAGCCGTGAGAAATAGTATGCAGGAAGTCTAGCTTTTCAAACCCGATGAGACATTTTCTAGGTCTGGCTGTGAGACCAGTTTCCTGTAGTCTCCTGAGGAGCATAGCAACAGTAGCAATTTGTTCGTCGTAGGTCTCCAATGCAATTAATATGTCATCCATGAAATTATGGATATGGGGACTATGCAAAGGTTCTAGAAGCTTCCTCATCATCCTGGTGAACACTCCTGGTGCGTTATGCAATCCGAACGGCATCACATTAAATGTGTAATGTCCTTCACTAGTGCTGAAAGCTAACAAAGGTTTAATTTCCTCCTTGACTGGTATTTGATAATAACCGTTACTGAGGTCAATCTTGGAGAAAATTTTTGCTTTGCTGAGCTTGGTGAACAACTCAGAAACAGTTTGGAGAGGTTCGGGCTGGAATTCCATTACAGCGTTTAGCAGCCGGTAATCTATACACAGCCGAACTTCCTTGTTGGGTTTATGCAACAGCACTACACTCGAACTGTAAGGAGATGTAGACTCACTGATAATTCCCGCCTGACGCAGCTTGCCTATTTCTCCGCGAAGTGCATCAGCTTTTGCGCACGGAATGGGGTAAACTCTGGTTCGAACAGGGGTCTCGTTTGTTAATTTCATCTCAAATTCGATGAGATTTGTTCGACCAGGTACATCCGTTAAGACTGCACTGTACTGTTTTAGTAGCGCCCTGGTTTCTGTTTGTTGTTCTGGTGAGAGATTGTCGCCGAACTTGATATCTTTAAAGGATTTTGTGGGTTGCAATGGGTACTCCATGCAACCATCATCATCTTCCTCTGCTATGGCGACAGCCAGGAGATGCTCGGAGGATGGCACCGGTCTTTCCAAATATTTCTTAAGGAGATTTACGTGAAAGACCTTCTCCTTTCCTTTAATGGAGATCTTGTAATTGGTGCCTGAGATCTTTTTAAGGACGGTGAACGGTCCTTGCCATCCGATGCGAAGTTTATTGCTTCCGGTTGGAAGTAGCAACAAAACTTTCTCCCCTGGTTGGAGTTCTCTCTCTTTTGCAGCTTTGTTGTATCTTTTAGCATGTTTAGCGCGGGCCTTCTTAAGGTTGGTCGTAGCTAGATCCCATCCTAGCTTTAGCCTTTCCTTGAGCTCAGATACATACTTGCTTGCAGAGACGACTGTCTCGTCAGCCTTTTGGTCTGTCAGGGACCGAAGTAAGGCTTCTAGTGGCCCCTTAATAGGTCTGCCAAATAAAAGTGTAGCTGGCACAAAACCCGTAGACGCTTGGGGAACCTCTCTGTAGGCGAATAAGGCAGCAGATATATATAGGTCCCAGTCTTCCGGTTTCTCCTGACCCAGCTTACGTAACATCATGGTGAGGCTGCCGTTAAAACGTTCCACGAGCCCATTTCCGGCCGGATGGTATGGACTTGTGGGGATATGTTTGGCCCTCAAGATCTTAAAGATCTCCTCCATTAACAGGCTACGGAATTGGGATCCATTATCCGCCAAGACTTGTTGAGGGAATCCCAACCCTGTAAAAATTTGCACGAGGGCTTCTGCGATTTGCTTGGAATCTGTGCATGTTAGCGGTATAGCTTCGGCCCACATAGTGCAAGTGTCGACTAAGGTCAGGATGAACCTGTTCCTTCTTTTGGTCCTTTCCAGGGGTCCAATGATGTCGACAGCAACCCGTTCAAATGGAGTACCTACTATTGGCATTTGCCCCATAGGTACTGGGGGTGTCAAGTGCTTTGGTGCTACACGTTTGCACTGGGTGCAGGATTTCACGTACCTGATAATTTCAGAGTTCTTTCCTGGCGACCAATAGTGGTTTTTTATTCGCTGAATAGTGGCGTTTTGTCCCGTATGTCCGCTAAAGGGAAGAGAGTGCCTCATTTCTAAGATCTGGCTTCTGAACTGCGTCGGTACTAGGAGCTGGTTATTCCCTGTATCAGGGTCGCCCGTTCTACGATACAATACGCCATCCTTAGAAAAAATGTCTCCGCGGTGTCTGGGGTCCTTAGCCATGGGCAGTTTTCTAAAGCAGGGCTCCAGAGTAGGGTCCTTTTATTGCGCCTCCTTCAGTTCGTTCGGCAACAAATTTGGCGCAGGCTCCCTCTCCTTCTTAGTTTGCCCTCTTGTAGTTACCGCTGCCACAATCGGCTCCTTTGGTCTCCCATCAAACACGTATCTACATCCCAGGATGACTGGGTAGATCGGATCATCCATTATGGCCGCTTTAATAACACCTCTGACAAAATCAGAGTGTATTTCTATTAATGCGATAGGGAGCGTCCTGGGTGCATCACTCTTGAAAACTCCAGTAAGTTTGACGATTTCCTCTGTCTCCTGACCGGGTTTGACTAGGTGCCTGGCGACAATACTATCAAAACTTAATCCAGTGTCAAAGAGACACGTAGTTGAGGTACCATTCAAAATTACAGTTCCTCGCGTTGAGGGTCTGTCCCCCTCAGGTTGAGAATCACTGACATTAACTCTTCCTTGCGAGGCTGTATGCAGGCATCCGATGCGGTTTGGCCCGGCGTGCTTGCTCTGATCAGACGTCCCTGGTCTTTCCTTTTCCTTGACCTTGGTGGCCGCGCTGCCACGTAGGCTTGGTGGGTTGATCAGAATTGTTATTTGAGGGAAATCGGGTTTTGTAGAATTTCGATTTTTCCTGGGGAGGTCTCTGGGTATTATTTTCTCGTTGGTTATACTGCTGAGAGGAGTTGGAAGAATAGGATGACTGCTCTAGATTTTGTTTACGAGATGGCTCATCTGTGGGTTTACGTTTTGTGCTGGGAAGTTCGGCCATTGCATTGGTATAGCGTTCTGCCTTATTGAGGATGTCCTCAAGCCTGACTGCGCCCTGTTCAGCCAAAAATCTACGGGTTTCGTTTGACAAAGTTGACTTTATCTGTTCTACAAGAACAAGCTCAAGAAGCCCCTCATATGTAAGAGGTAATTCTGATAATTCAATGCACTTTGTCAAATAGCCCGTGAGACGTGAAGAGAACTGGGGAAATGTCTCCGTGCTCTCCTTTTGGCTGTTTCTGAACATTTGCAGAAATTTTCGGGTGGTCATCTCAAACCGCTCTAGCAAGGCCTTCTTTAGCATGTCGTAATCATGTTGGTTGGTTCCCAGCTTTGTGTACACGTCATAAGCAGTACCTTTTAATGACGTTGAGAGTTTAAGTGCCCAACGGAAACTCTCTAACCCATACAGATTTGCGAGCCTCTCGAATTTCTCTAGGAAGGTGTCTATTTTCTCATTGGGGCTAGGGAAAGACTCTAAAGCAAAAGACATCGCAGTTAATTGGGCAGATTGAGTGCTGGAGAGATCCATTGACTGAGACTGGGGCGAGGACGGCTCTCCGTTATTCGAAGTAGAAGCGCCCCGACTCTCTAAAGCCTTAAGCGCCAGTTCGTGCTGTCTCTCCTTGTCTCTCTCCTCACGTTGTCTCTCCTTCTCTCTTTCCCTGCGGACTTCCATCTCCGCCTCAATTTCTTCTGTTCCAATTGACAGTCTTCCGCTTCTTTCTTCCTAGCAGCTTCTCTCTCTTTGTCCGCGTCATACCTTTCAAGTTCCCTGTTGACAAACAGGTTCGCGGCTTCTCCTTCTAACCGTGAATCCTTCACCTCCTGTCTCAAATGGATCTCATCCTAATTCTCTCTGCCATGATAAAGAACTGGATGCTTCTAAGACTAGAGAATAGGAAGAAGAAACAAGGGGGAAAACTCAAAGCCGCTACGAGAAAAAACCACAAAGTATAAATTTACTTGTGTTACCTCCTACCTTGAAATGTGCTAACATATCGCTGCTATTATCTGTCAATTAAGACTCTTACTGCCGGCGACTATGCCACATAAAATGGTAAGTCAAACACTAGAAAAAAATCTACTTTTACTAATAGTAGAGAAAAATTTATATTAAAAAAGTTTAAAGGAAAAATTTTCCCTAAAATTTTAATTCTCCACCACAAAACTCCGCGTGATTTCTGTGACAGATTGTTCACGACCGGGTCAGGCACACAGAGTAGTGACTCCAGAATCGATAGCAACCGTTGAACGACTCGTACAGGGAAACCGCCGATTGACTGTGGATGATATTGCCACACATCTTGACATCAGTCACGGTTCAGCACACCACATCATCTCTGATGTGCTACAGTACCACAAAATGTCTGCTAGGTGGGTGCCACGGCAGCTTACTCCAGAATTGAAACAACGACGCATTGATGCTAGTCAAGAACGTTTGCGGCGATTCGAAACAGAAGGTGATGGTTTCCTATCAAGAATTGTTACTGTTGACGAAACTTGGGTTCACTACCACGAACCTGAAACAAAGCGAGCGAGCAAGGAATGGCGCCATCCCTCCTCGCCGAAACCGAAGAAGTTCCGCACGCAGCCATCTGCAGGGAAGGTAATGCTGACTGTCTTTTGGGATGAACGAGGCGTTATTTTAGAGCACTACATGCCAAGGGGCAACACTGTCACCAGTGCCACGTATACAGAGCTTCTCAGGAATCATCTTCGACCCGCAATCAAATCCAAACGACGTGGACTTTTGAGTAAAGGTGTCCTTTTGCAACATGACAATGCTCGACCCCATACAGCCCATGCAACGACTGAAACCATCGACGCCCTGCACTTTCAGTGTCTCCCACATCCACCGTACTCGCCAGACCTAGCCCCAAGTGATTTCCACCTGTTTGGACGACTCAAAGAGGCATTGGGAGGAAAGACTTTCAGGTCCGATGAAGAGGTACAGCGTCGTTGTTTCAATTCTGGAGTAAGCTGCCGTGGCACCCACCTTGCAGACACTTTGTGGTACTGTAGCACATCAGAGATGATGTGGTGTGCTGAACCGTGACTGATGTCAAGATGTGTGGCAATATCATCCACAGTCAATCGGCGGTTTCCCTGTACGAGTCGTTCAACGGTTGCTATCGATTCTGGAGTCACTACTCTGTGTGCCTGACCCGGTCGTGAACAATCTGTCACAGAAATCACGCCGTTTTTGAACTTTGTACACCATTCATACACCTGCGACCTTGACATGCATGCATCACCGTACTTGAGCTTCATTCGCCGATGAATTTCTATTGGTTTCATCCCTTCGCTGATCAAAAAATGAATAACAGAATGCTGCTGCTGTTTGGTGCATTCCACTAGCGGGGAGGCCATCTTTAAAACGTCATTATAACGTCACCTTATGCGTCATCACCGCGATGGCGCGTGCATGACACTCGAGACATCCAGGACAACAATATTGGCAAGTTACAATATAAGGGCATGATTATTCTTATTGTTATAACATATTTCCGGTTTTCACTTGACTCACCCTCGTATATATATATATATATATATATATATATATATATATATATATATATATATATATATATATATATAATATATATATATATATATATATATATATATATATATATATATTATATATATATATATATATATATATATATATATATATATATTATATATATATATTATATATATATATATATATATATATATATATATATATATATATAAAACCTAGTACACATCTGTCGCAGATTGAAGATAATTTGCCTTTTTGAAATTTTCTGTCCATCCTGTATATTGCTTTATTTTCTGTCTATCCTAAGTTTCTGAAAAATGTTTCTCACGGACTTGCCTTTCACACCTTAACTCAGGTGAAGGTCCGGTCAACCAGTGCCCATATCTGTTAGGATTTTCGAGACTCGGTTTCTAGATATTTTTGACCTGTCTTCTGTCCCACTGTTCATACTTTTGAGCTCGGAACCACAGCACGTACAATCGTGACATTCAATATGCAAACTAATTTGCGGCGATACATTTGGATATCGTGGGAACTTTAAAAATGTAGCGGGTAAGTCGAAAAATTCTTTCTTTCTTTAAGAAACAAGTTTTAGACTTCACTTGGTGATAGCACACTGAAGGAGAAAGACGCACTTCTCAGTCGTGTAAAGTAAAACTGTGCATAGGGAGACTTGAGTTAAACAAACAAAGTGCCCTCTAGTTTAATGACTTACAGATTATAAATTCCTGTGCGGTAGGTATTGGTTCTTCCAGTATAGATAGAAATTAGCTCTGATATATAGATTTGAAATACATTAAGTGAATTGCACCCGTATGACTCGGTCATTTTAAATATTTGTAACAGAGCTATTTAAGTAATATTTTGCTGAGTTAAATCAGTTGGGGGCTCATCAGAAAGAACTAAAATCCTAACTCATAAAAGGTCAGGAAAGATAAAAGTTTACAAGGCCTGGATCCTATCAGCCGTATTACTTGATTTCTTTAAATTCCTATGAGGCTCTCTATTTTTCAGTTCACATCTCTGCCAAGAGTAATCTTGAAAGAAAGGTGGACACATGTGAAGACCCTCAGTAGAAACTCTGAATTTTTGCCACTGTTGGATCATCAATGCAGAGCAGGGGGAGTAAATCCCGTGACACACATCTGTGGATATTATGAAAAATAACGAAATACTCGCGGGAGGGAAGCGAGATATGGTTTCTTAGAAGAACAGTAACAATTCATTGACAGCCTAGACAACAAACGAAGGAAGTTTGAGCGGTGTGCATGAATGTTGTTACTTTATGGTGAAATTTGGAATAATTGAGGGATGCAGCGTGCGTGATGGAAACAGAAGAAAGCAAGTACAGGATTCGTAGAAACGCTTGAAAATAATAAAATCAATCAGTAAATAGATCAGAATATACACTAAGACACCCTAATATAACCAACATATCCATGCACCTTGTTAATGGTTGAAAGTGACGCGTTGCGTGCAATCGTACCAAAAACTTAATTAAACAAAAATAAATACAACTCACTTCAAAATATTCACAATCTATCTTGGACACCACAACGTGCAGCTATCGCTAAAAATCGGTTATCACCAATCTGTAAAGCGCGTTGTGTTACAAAACATTCCATATTGATTCACAAAATCCCGTGATGACTACCACTATTTTAATTGGCGGGTCGGGAGAAGGAATGAAACAGTGTAAATGTCTTCGGATTATACTTGATATTGATCCTTGTGGAGAAAGAATAATTAAATGCCAATAAACGTTTAAATCAAAATTACTTTTTCTGGAAAATATGTTTTACCAGAAGAGATAAGTGTAAGATATTTTGTAGGATGATAAAGTAGCTTAAATGACGTCAATGTATGACCTCAGGTCAATGTTTGCCAAAAATGTAGATGGACTAAAAAAGTACTAAGGTGACCAAAAGGAACATATAATATACTGTAAATATACATACATTTCTTTACGTGTCACCACTTAAATGTTAGGGGAGGTAACTTATTCGTTTGTTTCTTTAATTTTTGATTCAAGGAAAATAATGTAACTATTACACAAATGCTAAAAAAATAAAAGATTCTTGTTTAGTTTAAATTGCATCTGGGTAAAACAAAAATATATAAAGCAAAAACAATTGTGTTATGCCCAATTTAAAAAAAAAACTGTTACATTCTATTTGTGAATATTGTTATTTGCTGTTATTAATAAATATTAAAACAATGTTTTACTTGATGCACATGACGATGAAGTGAAAACATATCTGCTCTGCTACTTTCAATGATATTTATAGACATCATCTAATGTTATAGTGTAAATTTATCGCTTTATTTCCCTTGTGGCGACCAAGATTCTTTCATTTGTCCCAGGAGACGTCCTTTCAGATTAAATTTCACGGCCCAGTACGATTTTATTTTAAATTAATATGAAACAAATATAAAGGTATGTTATCAGGCACTGGCAGGAAATAAAGAAGTAGAACACCAGACAACAGAAAAACAACAGACATTAATGGCTTACCCAGGATTTGAACACTGGACCTTCCGAGCGACAATACAATACAATACAATAGTCGTGTATTGTGGTTCGCACTATTGACCTGCCATTGAAACATCATTTTTGATGATGCGTAGATGGCAGAGCGGATAGTGTGATTCGCTTGCATGGCTAGGCGGGGTTGTCGCACGGAAGGTCCAGTGTTCAAATCCTGGGTAAGCCACTCATGTCTGTTGTTTTTCAGTTGTCTGGTGTTCTACTTCTTTATTTCCTGCGAGTGCCTGATAACATACCTTTATATTTGTTTCATATTAATTTACTGTTTACAGGCCTCAGGTTTCCCTCCCTTATGTGTAATAAACGATTTTATTTTAGCCAAGCTGGACAGAGGTTTTTGGCATCATAAATTAGCGGAATCGGATACCTGCTTTTAGCGGAAGTAAATTTAAGTACCCTTTATTTTGATTATTTTCCATCAAGACGGAAATCTTTCGCGACGGACTCTAAATCTAGGTCTTTGACACCCAAGGTCCTTTCCTTTCTTTCTTTTCATCTCCCTTCTCCTTTTAATCAACACTATCATTACCAAAATGTAAAATGTGTAACCCGTGAGTACTAGAAAGAGTGTAAATGAGTGTGTGCAAGGTGGTGAAAGTAATTTTTTATTTATATTTTTACAGCTTGTGGTGGATTTGATGTTATGGATTGTTGTAGGTATTATTACATTTATATTAAATGAGATTAGCTATGAAGGTCCCTGAATTTACCCAATAGTATTGTGAACTTTTCAGGGTACCTTTCCGCTACCACCTCTTTTATCTCATTAAAAATGTATTTATATTATTATATTAAATGACTTCGTGTAGTGTCTAGGGTTATGAATGTAGAGTGTAATGTACAATAATCAACAAACATACAAACAAATAGTTTATTATTCACAACAGCACACAGTACTACCACAATAACATACAAACGACACTCTAAAAGGCTATCTTATTTAAGACTGTGGTTGAATTTTGTGTAAATATGATTTTTACAATTTTATTATCCTGATTCTAATTTATTTGGAATCAGGATTGACAATTTAAAAGTGAAATCAAAATAATCATTTATATCAGTCAAATAGCACAATAGATCTTCTGTCCATACATAAAATATTTTTCTAATATATGTCGGTAGTGTTCTCCTACTTTAAGGAAATACTGGTAGTACCACTAGGTCGTTGTTTGAAATCATACCCTTTCTGTAATGTTTGTTTCTATTTTGTCACTTGTGGAACTATTAAATATTTGTCCCAGTTTATTCACTGTCACTTTTTATATTTCTTCTTTAATTCTGTAGTTGAGCTCTCAGGTGCCGAACGAGAGAACTTATCTTGGCAGTAGAATATAGGTTGAACCTTTCCTCTGCTCGCTTGACAATCTGTTCCCTGTTTGATAGGCAATGGCCACTAGCATGGGCTCGCAGTAAACAGGCAGAGTCCTGAATCAATCAGTTTTCAAGCGTTTGGTACCACATTAACGTCAGTACCCAGGACCTCTGAAATGTGAAGGTATGCATCCTTCTTAATACCTAGCATACACTAATAGTCCACAGTTAAGGACATGTACATTACAAACAAACAAAAAAAAAGGGTCATAGCCTTATATACAAACCTATGACACCAAAAGATTTTTTTCTTTTGATGTGACAATGTACACCAGTATTCCTCCACCTATTCCTCTTTTTGATGTTATTACTAATAGTTTACACCAAAGTTAACAAACGCCACTGCAATTCCAGCTGTAATCTCTTCCATATAATAGGATAGGTGTTATGCTACTTTATGCCAATCATACATATTCTTGTTTTTTTACCCCACGCTGACCGTCTACAACCAGGTTGATCCACCTTTAGGCTTTGCTTCATGTTCGCTATAGACCCACTCATGTCCAGACATATATTATTATTTCACATTCAATTTTTATATAAAATACAGATTAATAAATGTCAATCTTACCACAATTGGTTCAATGAAATACACAGAGACGATGACTGACACAGTTTCGATCTGTTTTGTTGTCCATGCTGCCCAGAAATTATATTTGAAAGCACAGCCTGATCTCATCTATCGCTGGTGAAAATGTATCTAGTAATGGCGTCCCCTCTAACGCTTATTCTGACAATATCGATTCAGTTGGCCAATCACTCTTAATTTTACAAGGGTAAACAGTCTTTCAAAAAATATCATTCAAACCTTTCTACGTTACTAGGCTATTTATGTTTATTCAAAGGTCAGCCAATAATATATATTTCGTCTCACTTCAAATGCCACCCAATCGGTTTCACTGTACTATCCTAGCCTATCTGTCACCTACTTTTTTCCCCAAAAAATATGCGATCCAATCTAAGCAGATATGACTTGACCTGACAGTATCTCTGATCTCTATGTATTGTTTTATCATTATTTGATTAGTTAAGGGACTATTTATATAACTAATAACATATTCTTGGTCAGCAAGTCTTCAGGTACACGAATCTACGATTTTTAAGGGGCTATGTGGTTTGGTTCAAAATTCTATCTTTTTTTCTATGTTAGTCGTTTATTTTTAAACTACCTCTCCTTCACTCTTTTTCCATGTAATATCAAGCTGAATACGAGAGCTTAGGTCATTCATAATAAGAGCTAAACATGTTTCCATGACCGTAGTTTATACATTTCTAACTTTTTCATTGTATTTGGGGAAACCCCTAAGGCAAAGCGTGCAAGTTGGTTGTAGAGTTAGAACCAATTTGAGACGTGATTTGCGTATTTTATCCAGCCTTGCCCCTCCTGTCCCCCAAATGCAGTTAGGCAAATATTTCTTAGAACTAGAAAAAGTGGTTCGTGTATGTCAAGGACGAATTTGAAAAGTTGGGTACCGTTTTGTTCGGCTATTCGTTAGCAAATAATAATCTGAAGGCGTAGGCGATACCAACCGTTCTAGCAGAAAATTCTTTTGTACTTTCTTATCTTTGCCTTTATGCCCTATACTGATATATATTAATTTATATATTGTATTTAGAAATCACTACACAGCTGCACAGTGTATTTTCATTGTTATGCTTGTGTTCAAACTATTATTGTCAATGTTTCAATGCACATATCTTTAGGAAAAATAAAAAAAAAAGCTTGGATAAACAAGCATAGTCGCTTGAAAAAAAAAAAAGTTGTGGAACACGTAACTTTTTTTGACGGTGTCACTGCCTAATATAAATTTTTATATAAATAAGAATGTAACTGTCACTGAATGAATGAAAGGAGGATTGGTTTTCATCCAGTACAAAGCAAGGCGACCACGATTGAGGAAATAAAATGGAATCGGAAAGTGAAAGTCAGCGTTACTTTAGAAAGCAAAACGGGAAAGAAGGGTTTTAATTGTATCTTCACCGAAACATTTTAGTGGAAGTTTTTCCCTCCTTATTCTCCTCATCCCCCCCCCCCCCCCCCCTCCCCCCACTCCCCCCACTTCCCCCCCCCCTCCCCCCCCCCCCCCCAACCGTTATCACTATAAAAACGAGTGTACATTATAATTTCAAGAACAAGGTAGTATGGTTCCTTTATCCCTTTTCTCCGTCTCCCTTTAATCACTACTATCATTACAAAAAATGTACAATGTATAACCTTTTTAAATGTGCAAGAAAGAGTTTTTTTGTAAATGAGTGTGTGCGAGGAAGTGGAAGTGTTTTTTTTTTTAATACAACTGTTCATTGTGTAATTGTCTTTTCACTGAAATTTCTTAATGAAAATATGTAAAATGAACATGTTTTGTAAACTCAAATGGAATGCGAATAAAGATTGAACAAAAAACAAAAAACAAAAAAACAAAAAAAATTGTGGAAAAAAAAAGAAAAAAACATTGTTTTCTACTTACATCTTAGTAAGATCTATTGAAACTAGTGTGAATAGTCTACGTCGCTGTACAAACTCCATGCTTGAAAGTGATCGTTAGTTTAATAAACCGACTGGACAATTAATAGCTTAGACACACGTGTCACGAGAGGGTAGATGGTTATTGAATTTAATAAGATATCCTGGACATAAAGATGTGTCAGATGATACCAGGATAGTGCCCGATAGAAGTCTGGTCTTATCAGTAATACCCCTTTCTCTGAAAAGAGTAAAGGTGTTGTAACGTACTGTTTATGCGTGATGTGAGAGCTGGCAGAGTGAACGTGTCGTTTATCACCTGGACTGTATAATGTTGCGGTGTTGATGTAGGTCACCAGCGTGAGGCACTGCCAAGGGTAATATGATCACTCACACAAAACAGCGTACATGTTATAGATGTGTGGTACTGGTATTATGATGTGCTGAGTGTGGGTGTAGACGAGAACGCGAATGCTTGAAGCTCTTAGTAAAGTCAATAATGCACCCATACACTCGCATGCAGTAGTCAATGATGAATTGAAGACTGCTGGCACGTTTCAAACATTCATTTACGAAACTGACAGTAGCATCAACAGGACAGTCAAATCGACAAGATCTAGGACTGCACATAAATATAGAATGACTGTTATATGTCTGGTAATCAAAGGCTTGCATCATACATCGATTAGGACATACCCAAACATCATCTGTCCTTATGTTACAGTTTATAATGTAGCTTCCGTACCATTGACTCAGCGCGTCAGGTACTTAATTAGCACTGTCGTCCAACAAACGAGCTCCTAAATTGCGTAGCAATAATACATAAGGCTGTTATTCAACTGGCCTAGCTCGCCAGGTATATTTCCTCTTGCCGAAAAATATTGGCCGTAATACAGGGCCTCAATATGTAGACAGCTGTGTATCCTTTGTTAGCAGACACTATCAAACCATGCTAAACATATACCGCCAACCTGCGGCGTCCACAATAATTTATCATCATCATTAGGCTTCTGTTCAATTGAAAACACATAGTCTCATTTGGCTAGAACAAGAAGCAAAGAAGGAATTCTGTCTCTCAAGATCTGTGAGCTTCACTCGCAGATAGGTAATTTCAAATGTTCTGCAACCAAAGGCATATTAATAAGAATGTCATTTACCTTTTACAGAATCCTCCGGATACACACTTAATAACTGTCGTCACTCTTGACGAACAAAGAATCACTGGGGAAAACATTGCCATTTCAGTCATATCGAAAACTTTCCAATCCCCACGATGATATAGAGAAAATCACAACGGACATCATGTCCGACAGCCCAAAAACACTCTCCGTGCCGGAAGTTCCCTCCGTTCGCGCCCAGAACTTGCGCATGCCCAGACCGCATAAATCTGAGCCTCGTTAAGACAGATCTACGACAATGATTGAAAGAGAGGGAAGATAACCCTCAAACAACCTGTCATAGAAGTCAAACCCAGTTCTCCAACTTTGACCAACAAAAGTATTAAATAGATTTACCTATTATGACTCCGTCAAAAACGACAGCAACAGGTGTATAGACAACAAAGGTAGGGTCAAGCTGTATACGTTCCCAGAGAAGATGGTAATGTAGTACTCTGAGTCCTTATGTGCTACCTCTCCAGATCCACCTCTGTTAATATGGTAGTTATTGTTGTTATTGACTCTGCTAGGGGTAATTAATTAATTTAATTCACCAACAAGGACTGTTACTTAACTTAATGAATTTAAGTAAGTCAGCTGGTAAATATTTAGGCTACAATTTAATTGTACAGTTTCTTTGTTCTGTTTGAAAAGTTTTTTTAAACAAATAAAGAAATCATATTACATCATTAAATAAATAATAGAATTTTCAACAGTCTTTCACTGAATTAAAATGTATATCACTATGGAGAAAGTCGTGCTTGGTTGATTTCTCTCTCTGATTAATAACTAGTTGTTATTCTCACAGTTCTGATTGAAGATCTACACTGCTATGTTCATCATAAAACTGTTAAATTTTATTTTTGGTGATCAGGGATGTGCTGTACAGTTGCCTTTGTGGGCAACTTATCTGAGTCACTGAAGATGGCTCCCTCTGATACTGGATAGAAGTCTGTGCTGAAATTCTTCCAAATGGTACACACGAGATGTCTGGCCCTCTGACAGAGACCGGCTGTTACGGTATTTTTATTGCCGTCGTCTGCTAGAGGTTGGCAGCGTGCATTTTTAGGGGTTACAGCATTTAATATAATGTAAAATATTATTAGACTATTGAACGCTATACACACGGTCGAATTGTGACGTGTTAGCGTTGGTAGGTCACGCACCGTGACCAAGAGACGGGACCCCTTTTTGTATGACCGTCGAGCTGTACAGACGTGTCCTTATGTTCTAGACCACAGTTTCAGTGCTTTTTTTGTTCTTCCAGGACTTTTTTGTGTGTAGTTAGTTAGGCTGTTAGCTTAGCTAACTCTGTGACTGCTTTTGTTTATTCCTATTTGGTTGTTTCCAACCAAGAAAGGTAAGAAATCATAATGCCTGCACCATTTGTGCCCACCTTTGCAATTAATATGGAAGATGATCTGGAGGGGGGTGCCCTACACAAACAGCGAACCCTGATGATATCAGTTACTGGGCCACAAGCCAACAGGGCTTCCTACTCGCTGATCACGAGTATCTTAGCCGGACCAGCCGGTGTCGGAACGAGTGGCGTGGCCACCCTATACAGGTTCGAAGGGCCGTTGAAGTGGTACGCCACCTTGACGGCGGCGGCTCAGATTAAGCACTACGCTGGGCTGCATGGAAAGAAGTTTGAGTGGACCAACCCACACATGTCTATTTACATCGAGCACCTAGACAAGGAGAAGTCGAAAGGTACTTTAAATTGGATGCCCCCCACCATTAAAGCAGAGGCGATCCAAAGAGTAGCGGCGGCGGTTACAGGAGATAAAGAGGCGGAAGTCTTCAGAATAAAAACCGCCCATGATAAATGGAATATTTTGTATAAGCCGTCTGCTCACAAGGTGACCCAGGTGACCCACGGGTGTGGGTATCTCTACCCGGAAGAAAAATAGAATGTGCCATCTGTGGGCAAGACACACATTTAGCCAGTGCCCAAACAAGCGAGGGGCCCCCAAAGAGATTGAGCTTCCTGCCCCAGAAAGCCCAGGATCCGGTGAAGCCAGCAACAGGGATGGTTATACAAAAGTCCTTTCAAAGAAAGATAAAAAGGACATAAAAGAGAGCAGGAAGAGACTCCTAATCCAGGCAACAGAGCCTGTAAGATCCAAAGAGGTGAGAAGAAGTGATAGCAGGTCGCCGAGCAAACGCTCCCCAAGTAAAAGCGACCTGCCACCATCCCCATCACTGAGGGCGCCTACACCAGAGCCATCCCCGAGATGGGTATCATCGACACCTGTCGTCGATGAACGCAGTACATCTCGACCAAACAGCCCGGTAGGAGGGTCGCTGGTAGAATCTGGTTTTCCAGAAGTGCCAACAAACACCCAAGTTGGTATAAGTTGGGCGACGGAAACAGAACAAGACGAAGACATGGAAGCGATGATGTCGCAGGCCAGCCTCTACATAGACGGCCAACCCTTCGAAGATGTAAGCGACGAATGAGTCTACCCTTGCAAGCCTTCCTTCCCTGCACTGAGGACCAGTGCAACCAGATGGTGTCCTGCGCCAGGCAAGCAAGATGTGTGTGTCCCGGAGGTCAGATGACGAATGGTGCATGTGTGGGCACGCCCAAGATGCACCCCGCTGTCATCACCCCCTGTGAGCTTACCGACGAGAGGAATACCATATTACCAGTGCGTAGGAAGATGTGCCCCCTCAAGTGGACCCAAGTGCAACGTCTCAAAATAAAAATAAAAATAATAATGTATTTTATTACAGTAAAGTGTTCCAACACCTATAGTTTAGGAGTGGTGTTAAAATGTATCATTAAGAGTTGTGTTAATGTAAATAGTTTTTTGCTGTTTGGTTTTTACATGCACGCACTTTTACACTTTTAAATGCGCACAGTTTTATCTAGGCAGCCAACCCTCCCCCCGTCAGGGCGGGAGGGTCTGACGGCGCGACTTCGCCTGCGCCTGGCCCGAATTATCAGGGCGGAACGACGAATAGCCAGTCCTCAGTCACTATTCTGTCTAGCAGTCAAGGAATTAGGTCAATCGGTCAGCCCTTACGCACCGTCTGGTCTAATAATGTAAACATGAACTTATCAAGTGGTTTAGTCAGGACAGGCAGTCAGCTCACAGTCACTGCTCTGCCGGGTAGGTCATGTACAAGTGGCCAGCCTACCACTTTGCCATGTGTAACTAGTATAGCACACAGGAAGTTACCAGCTAGCAATTTAAGTTCACTTATGACGGGTAGTCCGCTCACAGTTCCCACTTCGTCAGATATTTTAAGTAACAGTAGTGGTCTGCACTCAGTCCCCACTACGTCAAATAGTTTAGATATGGCAAGTGACGACTCTGCCACTTTGCCAGGTATACAGTTTACAACGGGTGGCCAACCTCTGCTTACCACTCCGTCATGCAGTCTAGTGATAATATCTCTCAATATCAATGGTTTTAGAAATAAGCTAGACCATGTAATTAAACTGATTAAAAAAGATAAACCCGATTTTTTGTTTTTGCAACAGACGGGGATTACTTCTGATTATCAAGCCGATCAGATAGTTACTAGATTAGGACTGAAACATGGTTGGTTCGCCCGGGGCACCTGCCATGAGGGTGCTGCCATCCTCCAAATAAATGAAGATTGGGAAACAGTACATTATAGAACAGACAAATATGGCAGAATTGTCATTATACAAATAAAAAACAAACACAACAAACAAGACATACACACACTTATCAACATATATGCCCCAGCGACGAAAATCGACAGATCTAAGTTTTATGACGGATTACATGACATATTAACGGAACATTACAAGGGGACTAAGAAAATTTTAGGGGGAGATTTTAACTGTGTCCTGTCTGACCTAGACCGGTCAGGTGGCTTCACGAGATCGCAGACACGGGAAAAGTCTTCACTCGTACGACAGGTTCAGGCTATTTTAGACGAACATGACCTTTCAGACGCATACAGGAAAATACAACCCAACAAACAAACTTTTACATACTATGACAAGACGAATCCATATCTCAGACTGGCTTCAAGATTAGATAGAATTTACACCACTAGTGACTATAATATACACAAAATATACCACATAAAAAACACTCTTAAATTCACAGATCATCACGCAGTTTATACATCTTTAAGTACGGGACACACGCATAAACAAGTAAAGATATCCCCGCATTGGAAATTTAACAATAATCTACTTAAAAACACTTACTACACAGAGCAAATAACAAAATTGATACAAGGTTACGCACAAGACATTCCCAATAATAACATCGCACAATATTGGGACATGTAAAAAAATACAATAAGAGATAGGACGCAGATTTTGGCTACATTTATACATAGGAAATTTAAAAAAGAAGAGGGGATTTTAGAAGAAGCAATTAGTTTAACTAAAAGTTTAGATAACACGAACCCTCTCATCCACACCTTAGAGGAACAGTTACAGCAATATAGACAGTATACCTACCAGGGAGCGCTACTTAGGTCAAAACTAAACACTATAACGCAGGAAATCCCTAGTAGGCAATATTTAGCAGTAGAGCAAAACATTCAACGCAGTAGACAGATTCATGAAATAATTGACATGAAAGGAAAACAGCACACAGACAATACCAACATCAGTCACGCTTTCTTCGAATACTACAAGCAACTATATACTAAAGAAGATAGCGACGCAAACACACAAGATAAATTTTTACAATACACAAAGTGTCTAAGTGATGAGGAAAGTGAAAGGCTAGACCAACCTTTAACTTTAGACAATTTGCAGGGGGCCCTTAGTACTTTTCAAAAAGATAAAGCACCCGGCCCAGATGGGCTAACAGCAGAATTATACAGGTTTTTCTTCCCATGCTTAGGCCCTATCTTAATTAAAGTGTTCGAAGAGGCTTTTCAAAAAGGGGAACTCCCGGATAGTTTAAATCAATCTTATATTACGTTAATTCCCAAGGACGATAATGACAAAAAGTCAATTAATAATTTTAGGCCCATCTCCCTTTTAAATGTTGATTATAAAATTCTAGCCAAGGCACTAACTCTGAAGCTTAAGCCACACATGCACGCAATAATTCATGAAGACCAACAATGTAGTGTAAATGGTAGGAATATTAGTAGGCACACACATCTTATCAGAGACCTGATTACATACGCACATGATAGGCAGTGCCAGAGCGCCATATTATCTCTAGACCAGGAAAAGGCATTTGATAGAGTATCACATGCCTTTCTGCATAAAAGTCTCAAAGCTAATAACATAGGGAAATACTTTAGAAAATGGATTAAAATTTTATATAACAAACCTGAAAGTAAAATATTGGTTAACCACAGTTTAACCAACTCCTTCAAGTTAACGAGAAGTGTCAGGCAAGAGTGTCCATTATCGCCCTTGCTATACGTAATAACATTAGAACCTGTTTTGGAAAGAATAAGACAAGATACAAATATCACGGGAACTTTCGTCCCCGGTATAGGGGAAAAGAAACTGTTGGCCTACGCCGACGATACTATATTCTTTCCAACAACAAAGGATTCTATAAAAAATATATTAGAAGTTTTCAAAGAGTTTGGATACGCTAGCGAATCCAAACTAAACATTCAAAAATCTAGTATAATGGGAATAGGCAGATGGGGCAATAGATCAGATTTCCCTTTCCAATTAACTCAATTAAATAAAATCAAAATTTATGGCATTAACTATTCTTTTAATCCTCAGGACCCCAACAAAGAAACATGGGCAAAATTGATAGAAAAAATTAAAAGTATGCTTGAAATTTACAAATATAAAACGGCCACCATTTTCGGAAGAAGTGTAATAGTAAATTGTTTTATTATGCCAAAAATAATTTATACAGCAAACATACAGATGATACCTAAAAAGATTATAATAGAAATAAATAAACTAATTAGGGCCTTTATTTTTAGGAATACTTGGCACAGTATTAAACACACTACTCTAATGCAACCAAAAAATAAAGGGGGGATAGCCTTACAGGATATCAACACTAAAATTAAGGCTTTAAGAATTAAATACATAGGGGAAGTTATAAAGAGCCCGGGTCTATACCCACTGGCACACTATTATATTGGGTTAAGACTATCAAGTTTTTACAAATTAAATAATAACCAACCCCATTTTTTTGGGACACCACCTCCCTTTTATGCAATATGCCTGAAAAATTTAGAAGGGAACAGACATTTAATAAAACAAGACACCAAACTTATATATAAACTTCTAGTCGCAACACAAGAAACACCTCTGAGCACACGAAGGGGGTACAACCTTTTCATAACTGATTACACACAGAGTTTTACAAACATTCATGCAATAGACATCAAACCACAAGCAAAAGAAGTCACTTTCAGACTACTACACAGTTTAACACCAATTGTCAACAAATCATCAATAAAGGCAAACAGATTAGCACCAAAATGTAAACTGTGTAGTGACAACATCATAGAGACAGAAGACCACTTGTTTTACACATGTAAAACAGTGGTACCTGCATTAAACAAATTAAGAAAACTAATAGCTTCAAACTCACAACAAACACTTAATTTATATAGAGCAGTCATGCTTAACACGTTACCACATATGATGAGACGAATAGAACTTAAGTTACTGACTTTGTTAGCTGACTTTAGATATCTTGTATGGACATGTAGAAACTGAGCTGTATACGACAATAGACATTATGACAGTAAAATATTTACGGAAATATACGAACGCATGACGCAAAATATAACAGAACAAATCTAAAACTCCTTAGTATGTTATACACCTTGGTTTAAATATGGTATTGTTTAAATAGATACAAAGCAAGTAGCTTTGAATATAAATACTTCATACCTTGTAAAACATGTCTTCACCAACCATCTCATGTTAGGATGTCATTATCACTTAAGTCGTTGTACCATTAATCATCTAACACTTCCATGCTCTCACCAACATTTGTTATCACCCGTATCTTTGATTTGTAACAATTTCACATCTTGCCCTTTGTTTTTAGTTTTATATATAATGCAATAATTTAATTTGTGCCGGGTTTATTAACTTTACATTTTTGGGACTTTGCATATTGTTCCTTTTTTGGTTTTGTAATATTTAGGGTTATCTTATTTAAAGTAACTTTGTTTAAATAATATTTTTAGATTGTTTGCATTAATGAGCTTATCTTATAATATTTTGATTTGTACCCGGTTTATTAGTTTATTAGTTTATCAATTAAAATTTATTAATTTAAAAATTTTATCCTTTATATTGGTTTTTAATTGATGTAAATATTATCAAATGTTGTAAAAATATTGACCTGAATAAAGGTTTAAAAAAAAAAAAAAAGTCGTTATGTTCTTCTAGTGTCGGGCATGGAGTGCCGCACAGTTATGTTGTATTTAAGTATAGACATGGGTCAGTCCACTGTTATTATGAAAAGAGATGAAATGTTACAGGTTAGTAATTGACTAAACCTAGGACGGGATGAATTAACAGTCCATATTAGTTTATATTTGCCAGACGCATAATCTCGCTGTCGGCCGTTGGGATCACCAACCGCGCGTACATATAGTTATGACGTTCTGCCTACAGTAATTCATGGTATTTGACAAGGACTGATTTGCAGATAGATCATATACGACGTAGGATCTAAATTGAATATGTATTTTCTTCATAACCAACATGTGTGGATTGTTTATGTGTAAAACGGTATATTAAAATGTGTGGACTCGATAAAGGACTTATCAAGTCAATTAACTTTTGGAATTCGACTATTATTATGTTCACAATGTGTTTATCCCACCTTCGCTTGATTTACCAACAAGAGCACGAGGAAAAATAATTGAATGAAAGAACAATGCAAATGGCCAGATATTAATCACTGATTTATTAGTAATACATGGAACAGTATTCTATAATATATGACCCAGTGTTAACAGAAGAAAACATGCGCCTCAACAGCTGGTGCCCATTGCTTGGGGATCGAAAAATTTCTTCGTAAAAATACTAAGGAACTGTTTATAATTGTTCAACGATCACGTGATAAACTGAAACGTGACATATGACGCATGGTTACCGCTAAAGGTCAAGGTGACGTCATAAAATTGTGCGTAGAGGCCTAACGACAAAGGACATTTTTCAGCGCATTCCAGTTCGATGGAAAAGAATACAAGATATAAGAAGACCAGAAGATGGAAAAACCGATATCGGCCAACGAGGAGCAAGCAGTTCTAGACATTAGTCTAGCCCGTTGGTGAAAACAGCATCGATCGGATCATTAAAAAGATAAGTTTATTTGTGACTGTTGTCATTGAAAGAACACATTGCTAAGTCCATTTCGTCTTTTCATACAGGCATGTCTAAATATGTTCATATATATATGTATTATTTATGTTCCACCGTATGTTTTTGTTATTAATTCGTGGGTGGTTGGTGCGGCGAATTAAAACCAATTTTATGGCTCCCTGGATGCCCGAATTGATTTTAATTGTTCCTTAAGGCCGTTAAACAATCGCACTTAACGAAGGACTCCATTGATGATTTCTGGCGATGGGCTTGTCTGTTCGTATTTGCCATTGTTTGACCATACATGTTAGTTGTCGAGTTCCGTGAATAAATGGTGTATTTTATTGTATTCAGTTTTATTTTATTTAGTTCTGTATCATGTTTGTAACCTATCTTGTCGATCCTAACCGTACTATCACTTATTTCATAGATTTTGTCTAAGCCGTTGATGAGTCCTGTATGCGTCATTATTTCTTGTGTACGTAGATTCATTCTCCATTTGGTTTTCTCTTTGACCTCTCTAGGTACTTCCGGTTTGTTCTGCTTAGTTTATAAATTCATTTTTATTTGTGAAAAGTCACGTTGGTATTGTCCTGTTGTGTTGTAATCCTTAGTTGATGAATTGTTTTGTTGTTCTTCATCTCATACATTATTCATATAATACTAATACTATAATTTGTTCAACAATAAGATTGTAATTGAATTTAATTAATTTTTATGAAATTTGATGATGAGTCAGGGACTTTGCATCAATTTGCAGTAGTGCTTCAACACACTAGCGATGCACTTTGGATATGATGACTAGGGCATAATAATATAATATATATTGATAATTAAATATAAATTTATGGTCTGCTTTGAATATGACAGACATATTAGATGTTCATTAGGACACTTTCCCAGTACTAAAAGGGTGACTTAGCACATACCATTGATTGAATGACATAATTATATAGGGATAATACCCAGCATTATTAAATACTGATATTAGATGCATGATATAAATTCAGCATCATAGATTAATAAGGGTATAATACATTGGTATGATGTAATCTGTGAACATTATTGATCTAAATTATTAGGTTACAAATTAGTTGTGGGACATACAACTAATAGTATTATAATATTATAGTTAGTTATATTGATTAACCATACTTATTGAATATATATGGTGAGTTGACTTGGAGAGTCACATAAATAGTTACTATGTCTACCGTAGAGTATTACGTGCGTTTGGGGCGTAATGATTATGGTTTGGAGGGTGAAATATTGAGATTATATGCTATGAGACAGTTTATTATACAAGAAAAGAGTCGAATAGGAAAGGCACAAACTGAGGAAGAAATTGAAACTGAGGTAAAGCGTCTTGAGGAATTAGAAGGAAAGAAATGTCGGGTTACACTAGAGGAGAAGGAAATAGTACGTAGTTTAGAGGAGTTGCAAAGGAAGAGACAAAGGTTAGAGAATGAAAGGCATCTTGATGACTTAGAGAAGTCCTCAATGAAACATGTGAATGTTCAAGACAATGTACTCGTTAAGGACAATTTTGTCGATGTTAGAAAGGTAGATAATACGTCTAGGTCAGACATAATGTCTTTTCTGAGGAATCTCCTCCAAGAAGGGATTAATGATGATTTCCAGGGCCAATACCTTGAAGATTTTGTATTAGATAATTTTTTATGTCGTACGGCATCCGATTTAACAAATTTTGTGGATAGTAATTTTCATTCTGTCCCACATATGATAATGGCTAGGGACATAGCGGACTTACTAGGTGGAGTGTTTCGTACTTTTGTGGAACGGTACACACACGTCCAACATGGTTCAATAATGAATAACATTCATAATGCTATTCTCTTCGACAATGATCATGATCAACAAATGCACAATACCCTGAATGATCAGGAAAGAGTGACAATTTTAGAAACCATTGATGAGAAAAGAGAAGAAGAATTACACTGGCTAACAAAAAAAAATTTTTTTTTTCTTTCTCTAACATTTCTATGTTTTTCTGGTCAATTTTAATGCGCTGTTTTTAAATCTGCAAACCGTTTTTCTCTATCAGGTCGAGATCTCTAGAAATACGCAATTGAAGTTTTTTAACAAAGCATACAGTATTACAACATCATTCGTACAAGAAGTATAACAGTTATGTAGGCTTGAATTTCTTTGCAGTCGACTTTCGTCGGTGAATGGCATGTGGTACATCGCGATGAAGCATCCAACAATAATCGGCAAGCATGGTCACACTCCACCATCCTTGATAACGTGACTCCATTACGGCGATATCTTGATGGAATCGTTCTCCATGTTCATCGCTGACTTCGCCAAGGTTGTCAGGGAAAAAGTCAAGATGCGAATCGAGGAAATAGATTTTGAGGGACATGTTACAGCCCATAATTCTGTATGCATCTATGCACTGCTTAACAATATGCACATAGTCGACAGATTTGTGATTTCCCAGAAAGTTATCGACGATCGATTTGAATGCCATTCATGCGCGAAGTTCACTACCATGTAACAAGTTCTCGAATTGTTTGTCTGCAATAACTTTCCTAATCTGAGGTCCTACAAAGATACCTTCCTTTATCTTTGCATCGCTAACTTGCGGAAACTTTTCTCGAAGATAAGTGAAAGCTTTGCTCGTTTTATCTAACGCTTTTACGAAATTCTTCTTGAGCCACAACTTTATATGTAACGGTGGTAAAATTATGCTGTCTTTGTTAACTAATGGCTCGTGTATTACATTTTTATGCCCGAGCTGCATACGATCCTTGATAGGCCACACCTTTCTTGCATAATGTTCCTGTTTGTTTTGGCTGTCCCATTCACATAGGAAACAACAAAATTTAGTATACCCAATCTGCATGCCCGTGAGAATTGCAATGACCTTTAGGTCTCCACAAATCCGCCATTGGTAGTCATTGTACTTTATTTTTGCCAAAAGTATAGCCATATTGTCATACGTTTCTTTCATATGAACAGAGTAGGCGACTGGAATTGATAAAAATAAATTTCCGTTATGCAATAACACGGCTTTTAGACTAGTCTTGGAAGAGTCGATGAAAAGTCGCCATTCGTTGACTATGTGCTCATGACCGAGGCGCACCATTAGACCGTTTACATCTTTGCAATAGCAAATGCCATCATCCATCTCAAAGTATTGAACAAGTTCTCTGTGTCTATGACGAAATTTAGATATCGGAGTATTGGGCGCTAAAAGATTCCATTCTTTGAGTCGCGAACCGAGTAATTCCGCTTGTCCTTTGGTAAGAGTGAGATCACGTATTAGATCTGAAAGTTCTGAATGGTTAATTAAGAGAACACCATCATTCACCGGTATACAATCCGAGTCAGAATTAGTTTCTAAAGCAGGTAAACTATCACTTTCTGATGGTTCATTCACGTCCAACGGATATTGTTCTGGTGGAACTGGGATCGGACACGTGATTGGATCATGAGGCACTGGTTTCGAAACCGATTCAATATTTGGATAAACCACAGACTTTCTAGTTTTAAAAGTGAAACCATGGATATTTGTCGGGCAGAAGTAACAATCAGTAGCGTGATTTGTCGGTTTACGCCATATTACTGGCACTCCAAAAGGCATCGACTTATGCTTCAGCGATTTTCTTAACCAACCTGCCAATGTATTTGCACAAGTCGAACAAACTGCATTTGGCTTCCAAGATTTATTTGCATCATCAACTT
Source organism: Oreohelix idahoensis (assembly GCA_024509875.1). Classification (NCBI taxonomy): domain Eukaryota; kingdom Metazoa; phylum Mollusca; class Gastropoda; order Stylommatophora; family Oreohelicidae; genus Oreohelix; species Oreohelix idahoensis. The sequence continues at coordinate 189,559 of JAMPIV010010345.1, read as the reverse complement.
TCGAATCGAAATAAAGTTCATATGCTTTCTTTAGTAATGGTGTAAAGTTTTTCTGGTGAACACGATCGGTAAAATATCCACACACGTAACAGAACAGATCAGCTGAATTTCTACAACTTCTAGAAGCCATATTTCGCTCAGAATTATTTCAAAATACAGTAACTATTTGAAAAATAGCGTAACATATGTCATGCATCTTTTAGCAGTATAAAAAGTAGAATTATTTTGCATTTTATTAATTTTTAATAAGTTATATAGTAAAAATGAAACGGAGCAAATAACAGTTTCCTAAAAATATATTTATTCACAAATATCTTAAGAACCCGATGTGATAGAGATAAACGGATTTCAAATTTGAAATCAGCGCAAGAAACTGACCTATGAACACTTATTCTTATATAAGAAAGAAAAAAGTTGTTTGTCAGTGTTATTAGAGATTATTGCCAGTCAAGAAAAGACTATAAGTGACTTGCGAAAGGAGGCGAGTTTACTAAAGTTTGAAACCAACACTGATAATTTGAGATTAAAGACACGGGAAGTGGAACTTGCAAATCAAGAAGTAAAATTCCTTCAGGTTCAAACAGAAAGTTTGACTAATAATAAAGTCTCTAATCTGGAGAAATCACTGATGGAAAAGAAAAATAAGATTTTGAAACTTACTTAAATCAATAAAAGTCAGATCAATGACATTTCATCGAAGGATATTGAGATCATAAAGTTGAAGGAAACAATAACGAGGCACAAGGATAGGGAGATTGCCCTTACCAATGAGCTGATACAGCAAAAAAGGTGAAGATGAGAATAAATTGTCAACAATGGATTTTGAAATTGCTGCGTTGATTAATAATTTGTCGGTGTTGATAGTGGATCTTACTAAATGTCGTAGTCAGAGGAAAGAATTAGAAGCCTCATTAGAATCCACCATTGAAAAAAATAAAGCGTTGGAGTCTGAGGTTAAGAAACTTGCATTGAAAATTTCACAAGATAATGCCTCATCTTACCAAAGAAAACTGCATGCACAGTGTGCACATATTCAGTCGTTGTTATCTGAAGTTGGTCGACTGAAAACAATTGAGCAGGCGAATGTAGCTTTGAAACTGGAAACCTCCACACAGAGTGTTACGATTCAAGAGCTTACTTCAGAATTAGCTCGATTGCAACCAATTAAAGAAGTTAAGAAAATAGCAAATAATAAGATTGATACTACGTTAAGGTCAGATGGTCATGCAGACCAGGCCATCCAATGTGAGTTGATTCTCACTGATGATGTGCAGTTAGGATCCATTTACTATGATGAGGAACCATATAAACAGTTCTGTCTAAACAGGGGCATTAAGACAAATATTGAAATAAAAAAGAGGGAAAATGGGAGTGTATCATTTGATGTCAATAGTATAATGGATGTATGTCATACAGATAATGATACATTTTATGAATTTTATCTTAGACAGGAAAAAAAGCTGGACGATGAGGTAACCTCATTGAAACTGATGCTGAATGACCAGATAGATAAAGTGAACTCTTCCACGCGTGACTTGGCATTATTGCGTGAAGAGAATAAGACACTTATGGTTAATTCCCATAGAGGTAATGAGACTTGTGTGGATTTAATAGATGAAGTGCAATCAGAAAATGAAGAAGGGAATACAGAATCTGGTATTAGTGTTTCTGTTTCCACCTCGAGTGATGATTGTTTCATTGATGACAGGGTGACTACATTAGAAGCGTTACTCCTAGAGGAGAAACAGAGATATGCTGACCTGGAAAAAGAAACACAACAACAGATCTATGAACTGTCAACAGCATTGATCACACTCGATTCTTTAAGGGATAAGGAGAAGAATATTAACACTAACCTGAATAAAATAAATAAGAAACAAAGGCAGGATATTACTTTCCTGACTTCTGAAAGTAAGAATTTAAGAAATAGGGTTGATTGTCTACTCGATGTACTAGCAGGTAAAAATATATCGATGAACGACAGAGGGGATAAGCCTATTTTACGACATGCAGTCAATACTAAATGTGATACTAAGGTGTCTACACACCCAGTGAGGATTATTAGATCATTCCGGGGGAAATATACTTTCCCTCGACAAGATACTACTGCCAATTCTGAAAATAGATGTTGGCGACAGGATCAGGATACAACTGATCCAAAGAAAACTTTTGATGTTGTCGACATTAAAAAGGAGAGTACTAAAAAGTGTAATAAGTTGAAAAATAATGTTAGGGTTCGGAGGAACTTGGATAAGAAGGTTAAGACAAATAAGTCTGACAGCAAAGTTTTTGCTTTGCCCAGCCAAGAGATGTCTAAGACATGTATGAAACCTACTACCTTTAGTAATGATAGGTATCACCCTAAGTTCAGTCAAGATGATACGTCATCCATTATAAATACATTGTCTATGGTGAAGGGGAAATTTAATTCTACAGGGAATACATATCGTCATTGTTCACAGTTTCGTGACAATGATATTACTTACATTGGTAAAGGTGCATATTCTCGCACCGTGTTAGTGCGCAATCTGCCACATGACGTTACATGGCAGGCACTTAGTAATTTCTTTAATTACACGGCAGACGTTAGGTTCGTGCGTCTGTTGCCACCTACCAACAACAGGTATGGTGAAGCTCTGGTTACATTTCGTAACAATAGAGACGCTCGAAAGATTATCGAGCTTGACAATGGTGCTTATTTTCAACACCATTCTTTGAGATTACAACTAGTACCTGATTCTGCGTCACGCAGATAACAGGTTACATTAACACTGTTCTTCACATCTTTGATGACTCAGCATAGTCAGTCATCATCATTTTTTTTTCTTTCTTTCCTAGTAATCTATTCATACATATATTGGTTAAGGTAGACTTGTCTATTAGGTGACACCTGTGTTGTCTTATCTACGATAACACTTTGTATTTCTGTCTTCATTTGTTTCCCTATACTTACTATAGAAAATAACTTCGTTAATTATTCTACACTATCACTAATACAGGAAGAATAACCTTCTTCTACTAAGGTACAGATGTCTTTACCTGTACCTGTATTACAACCTATGGAATCTTGGCGGGATGTAACCATCTCTTCTTCGGTTACACCGCAACAGCATCATCAGATTGCTGATCTTTTACAATCTTATCCAGATGTGTTGACCGACGTACCGGGTCGCACATCACAATATTGACGACTTACTTTCTCGTCTGTCCAATGCGAATAATTTTGTCAGGTAGACCAGACATCATTACATACATTGACGACATATGCTTATTTAGTTCGTCATTTGAGGAACATTTTTCGGGACTTAAATATGTTTTTTACACATTAAGAAAGAATAATTTAACTGCTAAACCTACAAAAGTACAAATAGCGTTTCATGAAATAACTTTTTTGGGACATATCATTGGAGCGGGATATATCCAAACACTTCCTAGTACGGTTTCCAAAATTCTAAACGTATCCGTTCCTCAAACGAAGAAACAGGTTAGAAGCTTGTTATTACTAGTCCAATATTACAGCAGATTCGTACCTAACTTGTCATCTATCACGGCTGTTTTGTCATCACTGTTGAAAAAAGACATGCCGGTGAAGGTGACATGGACTGGTGAATGTGATAAAATATTTCGTAAAATAATTGATATCTTCTCACATCCACCTATTTTGAGACTACCTGATGCTTCCAAAAAGTTTATCCTCCGTACAGATGCGAGTAATTACTGAATTGGCGCTTGTTTGCTCCAATATCATGACGACGTCCTTCATCCATCATTATATGTTTCACGGAAACTTAAGCCACCAGAAGTCAAATACTCCACCGTCGACAGGGAGTTATTGGCTGTTATATGGGCGATAACCAAACTTGAAAAATTTCTACTGGGTGCGCCCTTCGTGATCCAGACGGATCAGAAGGCGGTGGCAGCACTACGTCGTGCTAATCACAAGAACCCGAAGCTGACAAGATATGCCATTCTCCTTCAGCCGTTCAACTTTACCATCGAATACATATCAGGAACGGATAATATCGTCGCAGACGCACTCTCCAGAAATCCTTCAGATGTCGATTGTTGATCACCGATATTCTTCGAATAAACTTCCCCAAGTACTTATTACAAGAGTCAGAATACTATCGTTGAACTCTCGACATGGAGATGAACCTTCGACTACAATTCAAATAAATAATTATTAGAGACATGCGTTAAACGAAATGAACGAAATCAGGAGACAGTGTGTTCGTATTTACGCCGGGACTTTGGTTAGTGTCCATTCAGGATAAAACTATTTGAAACAATTTCGGAAATAATACGTGAAGTCCAGTTGAACTAATTTCGGTATGTGACTTGAATTATTGGACGTTAAGAAGGTCTATATTTATTCTGAATCAGAACGCTTAAACAGTTTTTTCTAATGAGAATTCACAAGGATCAGGACTACGGATGGATCGTCATATCCAATGTTAATTAATTTTAACTTAGTAGTTGAAGTAATGGAAATTAAAATGAAATGTGAGAAAAAGATAAAAAAATGAAATATGAAAAAAATGAAAGAAAGAAAAGAAAGCTCACACAATTCTTAGATAATATTCTTAGATGTAATTATGAATTACATAATTATATTGCATATTTGATAATTATGTTGACACATTACATACTAGTTTATTATTTAGTTAGTTAAGTTAGATAGGTATTAACCACTTAACACATATAATTAATGTCAAACACACAAAACTAAGTTAAATTTATACTTTATTTTCTTTCTCTACTTTACATCTCATTTGGTTTTTCTTTTCTTTTTTCATGACATCGTCTTTCATTTTCTTGCATTAGATTTTCAATAACTTGATTCTTAATACACACTTAATATAATTAATTAGTTTAATTTTAATTAGTTAGATTAGTCTTGACATGACATTTCATTACGACAGACTTTAAGTTAATTGAGTAATTAAATATTAACATTAGACATTTTCTTTTAGCTAATATAACATTTATGTATAACATGATCGTTAGTATATTATATGACTGTTAGTTAGTCGACATGACCACGACACTGTTCTAGACAGAACATCGTAGGCCATATGTCGCATTTTTGTTAAATTTTTGTGATTATTCACTCAGATAGGTTTTCCAAAAAATCTATCGAATAGATTTTTTCCCCCCTGGTGGACAGGGAATTGTTACGGTATTTTTATTGCCGTCGTCTGCTAGAGGTTGGCAGCGTGCAATTTTAGGGGTTACAGCATTTAATATAATGTAAAATATTATTAGACTATTGAACGCTATACACACGGTCGAATTGTGACGTGTTAGCGTTGGTAGGTCACGCACCGTGACCAAGAGACGGGACCCCTTTTTGTATGACGGTGGAGCTGTAAAGACGTGTCCTTATGTTCTTCTAGTGTCGGGCATGGAGTACCGCACAGTTATGTTGTATTTAAGTATGGACATGGGTCAGTCCACTGTTGTTATGAAAAGAGATGAAATGTTACAGGTTAGTAATTGACTAAACCTAGGAAGGGATGAATTAACAGTCCATATTAGTTTATATTTGCCAGACGCATAATCTCGCTGTCGGCCGTTGGGATCACCAACCGCGCGTACATATAGTTATGACGTGCTGCCTACAGTAATTCATGGTATTTGACAAGGACTGATTTGCAGATAGATCATATACGACGTAGGATCTAAATTGAATATGTATTTTCTTCATAACCAACATGTGTGGATTGTTTATGTGTAAAACGGTATATTAAAATGTGTGGACTCGATAAAGGACTTATCAAGTCAATTAACTTTTGGAATTCAACTATTATTATGTTCACAATGTGTTTATCCCACCTTCGCTTGATTTACCAACAAGAGCACGAGGAAAAATAATTGAATGAAAGAACAATGCAAATGGTCAGATATTAATCACTGATTTATTAGTAATACATGGAACAGCATTCTATAATATATGACCCAGTGTTAACAGAAGAAAACATGCGCCTCAACACCGGCAATGCATCCGTCGTAACCTCAGTAAGAGATGCTTCTTGTATATTATCAGGTTTTTACAGGATAAAACCTGAAACGAAGTTAAATGCAACACCATGTATTTTCTATCAATATCCCTCTATCAGACAGATGGGGATGATAGACAGTTTCAGACAGAGTGCTAGCAGATGCACAAGACATAATATAGAAGCAACAATCAATTCAGTTCACTGTGATCATAAATTTCTTTTACATCCATATTTATAATCCTTTTCCCATGATCCGCCTCCCTACAATAATTTGGTCGTGAATAAAACTACTAAGTAATATTTCAAACTATACAGTAATCCAATGCTTTTCATCCTTCCTTATGTTCCTGGTATGTATGTCATTCCATTAAGAAATACTTCAAATACATTTCCAAACTCACAGACACACTTTTGCCATCATTCTCAATTATTTTGAATATTTCCCAAGGCTGGCTTTGCCTCCAGATTTACACACAAGCCTGTAAGTTCACCAGCAACACACTGTAATTTTCTAACACATCTACACACTTCCTACCGTACAAGTAGATTAAACACAAGAATTACACATAATTATATATATATATATATATATATATATATATATATATATATATATATATATATACATATATATATATATATATATATATATATATATATATATATATATATATGTATGTATGTATGTATGTATGTATGTATGTATGTATGTATGTATGTATGTATGTGTATGTATGTATGTATGTATGTATGTATGTATGTATGTATGTATGTATGTATGTATGTATGTATGTATGTATGTATGTATGTGTATGTATGTATGTATGTATGTATGTATGTATGTATGTATGTATGTATGTATGTATGTATGTATGTATGTATGTATGTATGTATATGTATGTATGTATATGTATGTATGTATGTATGTATGTATGTATGTATGTATGTATGTATGTATGTATGTATGTATGTATGTATGTATGTATGTATGTATGTATGTATGTATGTATGTATGTATGTATGTATGTATGTATGTATGTATGTATGTATGTATGTATGTATGTATGTATGTATGTATGCATGCATGCATGGATGCATGCATGCATGCATGCATGCATGCATGCATGCATGCATGCATGCATGCATGTATGTATGTATGTATGTATGTATGTTTAAATATATCAAATTTATCAGCTATGCTGTTATTCTTTTCTTGCTACGCTAACTCAGTTTTTCGTCCTTGACCTTTAAATGCACACAATTGCCGACGGAAATGGTACTAATGTGTACTCATCTCTTGAAACAGTTATGTCCTTAATTTCTTGCACACAACACTCGCTGATGATCGTTTCGTTAGCCCACCCAAGACTGAGGGGTTCTAAAGATGTAGCTCCTGTGCAATCACTGTGCTCCTGCGAAGTTCCAGGCAGCTAGATTGACAGGACATACAACCTCAGGTTGGATGACACGAATAAAACCTGTAACAAGTAAAAATAGGGGCTAATTTCTGTCCTCAAGCCCACCTATTTATATTGTATATGAGATGAGCGTGTCTCATGTGTCTGCATGTAGGATGAATGACAACATGGCTCAGTATGAGTTAGCAATAGCGAGACAAGACAGGTGTCTACTTGCAAAACATTCTTTCTGATAAATTAATACATGAATACATCCAAAAATATAAATTCAATGCATGAATACATCCAATAATATAAATTCAATACATGAATACATCCAATAATATGTACCCCTATGTGTGATACAACCATTTCCTTCCCCCTATAATATGCCAGGCCCTCTCTGACAAGTGCTATACTGGCTGGTAACATATACCCTAACAATATTGTTGTGTTCTGGTGATAGGAGTTATATGAGACGAGGACTGTTTGGTTATATTTCAGGTTGGAGTTATATGAGACAATAGATTGGAGTTATATGAGACAATAGATTGGAGTTATGAGTCTTAACAAGGACTGTTTTGGTTATATTTCAGTTGATTTTATATGAGACAATAGATTGGAGTTATATGAGACAATAGATTGGAGTTATATGAGTCCTAACAAGGACTGTTGGTTATATTTCAGTTGGTTTTATATGAGACAATAGATTGGAGTTATATGAGACAATAGATTGGAGTTTTATGAGTCCTAACAAGGACTGCTTTGGTTATATTGCAGTTGGTTTTCGTCTCCATCAATCATATCAGGAAATACAATCATTATACCTAATTCCCCAAGATACAATCATTAACCTGATACATTCATAGTGAAACAATTTATATTAAATATATACAGGTGTAGGTAGTATAAATGACACACAACAAATACAAACATTAGATATCGGCTGTAGGTCTATTCTCCTACAAGTTTCTATCTAGTAAGTATACTTACCCTCTAAGATTTTTACAAGCTAGATTTTGACTCGACTAGTGAAGCAAAGTCTGCCCGGTCAATGCAGGTGAGCTATAAATCAGCCGTGACAGCTTTCTTTTCCACAGTATGTCGTCTAGCTGGCTTCGTGTTGGTGTGTGTGTGATTTTGAATAAACTCTCCCGTATATATATATATATATATATATATATATATATATATATATATATATATATATATATATATATATATATATATATATATATATATATATATATATATATATATAGGTAGATGCAGGTACTTTTACTGCGTAAGGAACCGTTTTTGATTGGTTCCCGGCGTTTTAGCCTTTTTAATAGCGAGCGGTTTCGTACTGGCCTTGACCGAGATCGAGTCTCGAAAAACAGGGCTTATGCCTAATTTTATTCTGTCTTCCGCCATATTGGGAGACAAGATGGCCGTGACCGAGAACTGAAAAACAGGGCTTATGCCGAATTTTATTCTGGCTCAGAGACTGGTGAACGTTGCTTGTTGATTGGCTGGGGCGAATTTGTATCTCGACATAGTGATTTAACAAAGAAGTGGGTTTACACACTCGTTTTACGAGATAGCCCCATCCTTTCCTAGCTGTGACCTGTCATAGCTGACGTGTAAACACCTGCTGTAGTTAATCATTTTGCGTCTGTTCTTCCAGAGTAATAGGGTGTCGACTTAAAAAAATCAGCTCCTACATTGTCTCTTCCCGGAATGTAATTCACTGTAAAGGAATTAGGCGCCAGAAGCAGACTCCACCTTAACAATCTCGAATTTAACTTTCTAGATGCAGCCAAGAATGTTAAAGGCTGGTGATCGCTTTGGACAATGAAGTGTGTCCCATACAGGTAATGTGAAAATTTGGACCAAATTAGAGCCAAACATTTTTCTCTATGGTCGAGTAATTCAACTCAGCTGCAATCAGCTTCCTACTGGCGTAGGCAACGGATAAAAGTTCATCCGGCTGGACTTTTGATTGCTGCAAGAGAGTTGCACCAATACCTATACTGCTAGCGTCCGTCCTTAATACAAATTCCTGTGTGATATCGGGTAGCGTAAGGATAGGTTTGCTGGTGAGTTTTGCTTTTAGCTCTGTGTAAGCTTTTTCACAATCAGCATTCCATTGGATTTTGTCAGGCTGTTCTTTCTTCGTTAAGTTAGTTAATGGTGCACACAGAGTTAAAGTGTGGTTTGTACTTCTAATAGAACCCACATAATGACACGAATGATCTCACATCTTTCTTTGTTTGAGGTCTGGGTGCCTTCTTTAACTTCTCTATATTTTTGGGTCAGGAGACATATGACCTGTAGAAATAGTGTGACCTAGGAATTCCAACTCCTTACAACCGATATAGCCCTTGGTTAGACGTGCAGTCAATCCAGTGGCTCTCAGTCTGTCAAACAACATGGAGAGCGCTACTATATGCTCTTCAAATGTGTTTGTAGCAACAAGAATGTCATCTATAAAGTTAGTGATATGGGGATTTTGTAGAGGTTCCAACAATTTCCTCATCATTCTTAAAAAGATACTTGGAGCATTTGTCAGTCCAAAGGGTAGTACATTAAACTCGTAGTGTCCGTCTGATGTACTAAATGCCAGCATTTTCCTAACTTCTGGTTTCACTGGTATTTGGTAGTATCCCTTGCTTAGATCTACCTTCGATAAATACCTAGCCTTACTCAGTGTAGAGAACAGCTGCTTGGTGTCAGGTAATGATTCCACCTGAGATTCTGTGATCGAATTTAGCTTCCTGTAGTCAATACATAACCTGTGTTCACCACTCGGTTTTCTTAATAGCACCACACTTGAGCTATAGGGAGAGTCTGACTTCGAGATAATTTTCTCCTTCAACAGATAATCAACTTCATCCCTTAGTGCTTGGGCTTTCGCATAGGGTATAGGGTATGTTCTCATGCATACTGGTGTAGGGTCAGTAACCTTCATGTTGAACTCTAACAGATTCGTACGACCTGGCTTATCTGTGAGCACATCAGCATGGGTTTCCAACACTTTCTGAATCATCTTCTTCTGCTCTGGAGTTAAATGTCCACTAATGTTTTCTTGAACATAATCCTCTTTAGTTGTGAGTGGATATTCCATAGAGTGAAGTGGTTCACTGTGCATTTCTGTTGCAAGGGCTAGGGTCATGATATGTGCAACTTCTGATGATTCCTTGTCATAGTATTTTTTAAGACGATTGACATGATATACCTTCTCATTTCCTTTCTTGTCAATCTTATAATTGGTCCTGGAAAGTTTTTCCAGTATGACATCGGGTCCCTGCCATCCAATCTGCAACTTATTATTGCTGCTTGGCAACAGTAATAACACGTTTTCACCCACCTCCAGAACCGCTCTACTTGACTATAGTAGGGACTGCTTAGGAGCTACTCTTTGGCATTCTGGACAGGATCTTACATATATATTTATGTCCTCTGTGATTCCTGGCCAAAAGTAGTGACAGGCTATCCTTTGTCCAGTGGCCCCTATTCCCATATGTCCACTGAAGGGTATAGCATGTCCTAGCGTCATAACCTTCTCCCTGTAAGATTTTGGCACCACTAGCAGTCCATGCCCTTTAGGTCCTGTTCCAACTTTTCTGTAGAGTAGGCCATTCTTCATATACAAGTCTCATTTCTCTGGAGGGTTATGTGCTTTAGGCAATTTGCCAAAACAAGGCTTCAATGTGCTGTCTGCTGCTTGAGCTTTTTTCATCTCTTCTGGATGAGTATTGATAGGATTTTTCTCCATTTTCCTGGAGCTTTCCCTGGTCTGGACTGTTGCCATAACTACAGGCTTTATAGGTTATCCAGGGAAAACATACCTACACCCCAGATTCAAAGGGTAAATAGGGTCGTCCATCACGGCTGCTTTGATTTCTTCTTCTACATAGCGAGATCTTATGTCGATTCGGGCTATGGGTAATGTCATGGTTCTTGCTCCCTTGATCGGTTCTCGGATTTCCACTGTTTCTGTGGTTATCTGGTCAGGACTCACTAGAGAAGAGCACACAACTGAATCAAAGTCCAATCCTGTGTCATATAAACACAGTACTTGAGGGCCATTCACGGTCACTTCCCTCTGACTTACTGCCAGTTCCTTCCTTCCCTGCTTCCCTGTTGTAAGACGTGCAGCATGATGAGGAGGATTCTTCCTTCTGCAGTCCGCAGTATTGTGGTTACTCATAAGACAAGTTTTACACCACTTTCCTTTCTTCCGGTAAGGTGTCTTATCCGATATTAGAGGGTTTTTGTCCTTTTGGTCAAATAATTGTTCGTTCCTTGTGGTATGGTCCTTTTGTTCATATTTGGAATAGTTTTGTGATGATTTGAAGTTTTCACCCTGCTTTTTTATCATCATCATCATGTGACGTATTCTTTCCAGAACGTTGTCTCCATTACAGCTGCTCTGAACGCATCACGATTCTGGGCAAGTCGACCTGTATCAGCCAAAGACAAGTTCAGACTCTCTGTGATGTCCTGGGTCCACCGTCGTCTAGGTCGACCCCTTCCCCTTTTTCCAGGGACCATGCCTTCCATCACTGTTTTTTTCCAGACTATTATGTCTTTTTATATGACCGAAAAATTTCAGCTTCCTTATTGCGATGGTATTTAGGAGCCAATGTTCCTGTACATTTAGTGAGTGCAGTACTTCTCTGTTGGTCTTTTTTTCTGTCCAGGGTATTCTCAACATCCTTCTGTAGCATTTCATTTCGAATGATGTAATCTTTTTTGCAACTGTTTTATTGAGTGTCCAAGTCTCGCAGCCGTATGTTGCTACTGGGAATATACATGCTCTGATCAGTTGTAACTTTGTTTCTTTGCTTGTGCCTTGCCATAGGTTTTTCATCTGTATTAGCTTATGTGAAGCAATTGCAAGTCTTCTTTTAATTTCTACTGCACAGTCGCCAGAGCTGTTAATGATTGATCCTAAGTATTCGAATTCATTGACACTTTCCAGTTCTTCGTTATCAATTTCAATTTCTGGTTTGGTCTTTACTTTGTCTGTTGTCAATACTTTGGTCTTCTTGGTGTTTAGGTATAGATTCTGGGCCTCGCTGTGTTTTTTGGTGGACAGAAGTAATTGTTCAAGTCCTTCTGGGTTGGTCGATAGGAGGACTGTGTCGTCAGCATATCTGATTTCCGGGATCTGGTACCCGCCGATGTTAAATGAGTCAAACTCTGTGTGTTCTTGGTCATCTCTTACGTTTCTCATGATATTCTCGGCATAAATGTTAAACAGGTAAGGGGAAAGGGTACAGCCTTGTCTTACTCCTTTCTGTACTTCAAACCATTCTGATGTTTCCCCCTCTATTCTTACGGCTGCCTGTTGTTCTTGGTACAGCAGTGCGATGAGTTGTATAAGGTGGTTTGGAAATCCCATATTTTTCATAATAGCCCATAACTGCTGATGTTGTACACAATCGAAAGCTTTTGTGTAATCAATGAAACAAGTATGTAGGTCAACGTTGAATTCTCTACACTTTTCTATGATGATCCTCATGTTGAATATATGATCCCTAGTGCCTCTACCTGGTCGAAAACCCGCCTGTACTTCATTTATTTCTGTTTCTAGCTTTTGTTGCATCCTTTTCATTATGATTTGTAAAAGTATTTTGCTGGCATGGCTTATAAGAGCTATAGTTCTGTAGTTTGTGCACAGTTTCAGGTTGCCCTTTTTTGGCAAGGGTATGTAAATTGATCTTTTCCATTCCTTGGGCCAAATTCCGCTTTGCCAGATCTTGCAGCATAATGCATGGTATATACGAGCGCTGCCTTCTCTTCCTGCCTGTATCATTTCAGCTGTTATTTCATCACAACCAGGAGATTTTCCACTTTTTAAGTGTTTGATTGCATTCCGGACTTCCTCTATGGTAGGTTCTGGTTCACGTTCCGCTTCATTCATGACGTTGTTATCTGCCGCTTTGTTTATTTCCGTATACATTTCTTGACAGTACTCCTTCCATCTGTTCAGAATATCTTTACGTTCTGTTAGAGTGTCGCCTTTCTTGTCGTTTATTGCTCGAGGTGATGATTTAAAGTTGCTGTTTTTCAATGTTCTTACTTCAGAAAACATATTCTTACTCAATCCCTGTTCGCGCATTTCCTCTATTTTCCTGCAGGTGTCGTTTATGTATTGTTGTTTGTCTTGTCTGACTCGTTTTTTAATCTGCTTTGTGTATTCCTTGTACAACTCCTGATTTTCTGTATCTTTTTTGGACTTCATTTTTCTTCTCTCTACCACCAACTTCAGTGTTTCGTCTGAGATGTATTCTCGTCTCTTTATGCTTCTTTTAGGAATTAACCTCTGTGCATTTGTAATATATACATCTCTGATGTTATTAGCAAGTTCATCTGGTGTCATTTCCTCCTGTACTGCCATAAGAATGTCAAATTTGTTCTGAATATCGACACTGTACTCTTCTGGTATGGCGCTTGTGTCATAACGTATTACTTTGTCGCTTGTAACGACTTTTTTCAATTTGATCTTGAAGTTTGCAGCAAGAAGTTCATGGTCGGAGTCACAGTCTGCTCCTGGGAACGTCTTGATGGATGAGATACAAGATCGCCACGTTTGTTGTATTAAGATATAATCTATTTGGTTCTTGCTTTTTCCGTCCGGTGACGTCCATGTATATAGTCTTCTAGGGTGTTGCATAAAAATAGTATTCGTGACGACTAGGTTGTTTTCTAGGCAGAATGTTGTCAAGCGTTCTCCTCTCTCATTTCTCTGGCCCAATCCATAACTTCCTTTCACTCTTTTTTCATGTTCTAATCTTTCGTTTCCAACTTTGGCATTAAAATCTCCCATTATTATCCTAATATCTTGCTTATTTGCTTTCTCTAATGCATTTTGCAGTTCATTGTAAAAATCTACAATTTCCTGTTCTTCAGCAGCTGCTGTTGGCGCATATGTTTGTATAATTGTGATGTTCTTTCTTTTTCCTTTCAGTCTGATTGTGACAATGCGGTCATTTATGGGATTATATCCTAATAGTGAGGCAGCTGTCCTTTTAGACAGGTAGAAGCCTACGCCGCTCTGACCTCCTCTCTCTTTGCCTGAGTATATGAATGTTCCTCCTGATGGAATTGAAAAGTGTCCCTGGCCCGACCATCTGTGCTCTGAGATGCCCAGGATATCGATGTTTAGTCTTTCCATCTCGTTCTTCACTATGTACTGTTTTCCTTGGTATAAGCTTCTGACGTTCCATGTTCCTATTTTGATTATTTTTCTAAGACCGATGACATGGTTTTCCGTGGTAACACAGTCAGGCTTTTGGCCGTCATCACGATTACCTGTACTGACGCTGCCAACGATCTCTTCCCCAGTTAAATATGATCTGCCTGGCCTGGGGGCCTCACCACCAGATCTTTGTGTAGTATTCAGATTAGCCATTATGGATTTCTTGGCATTGTACATCCAGTAGTTTGCTTTTTTATATTTCCTAATAATGCTGCCTGAGCTGCTTGATATCTCTCAGCAACAGTTACAATATTCTCCAATCTCTCTGCTCCTTGTTCCATGATAAACTTCCTCATTTCTTGAGGCATGGACTCTTTCACTTGCTCCATCATTATCATTTTTTTCAGATCCTGACATTTTCCTAAACTACTCCATTTTTCCAAATAGGTTTCCAATCTAGCAGAGAATTGGTGATAGTTTTCCCCTGGGAGAAGTTTAGCTGTTGGGAAATTCTTCCTATACGATTCTGAATTCTTTTCGTATCTCACAAGCAATGCCTGCTTCAGGATTTCATAATCTTCCTGGTCATCTCTTGAGAGCTTCAAATATACAACGTAGGCCACACCTCTCAATCCCTGAGATAGTTTAAGACTCCACTTTTCTTTCACTTAGCCATAGGTAGTGGCAAGTCTTTCGTATCTATCCAGATACGACTCAATGGCGTCTTCTTTCTCAACAAATGGGTCCAGATGCAAATTCATGGCCCCATTATAGTTGCTCTGGCTGGAGCGACTTTCAGAGTGAGGTGAACTACCACTATTATTGCCCGTAGTTGCCGGAATTTCAAGCTCTTTTAATCTCAATTGATGTTCTCTCTCTGCTTGTAATTTCCTTTCCTCAGCGTCAATTTTTTTGCCTCATTTTCAGCCTCCAATTTCTTGACTTCAGCTGCTAATTTCCTTTCTTTAACTTCTGATCTTTTGGCTTCTTTCTCAGCGTCCAGTCTTTTGGCTTCTCTCTCAGCTTCCAGTCTTTTGGCTTCTCTCTCAGCTTCTACTTGCAACTTTCTTTCCTCTCTGTCCATATGTTTGTCCACTTCTGTTGTGACATACTGGATAAGAGCATCACCTGTCATATTTAATTCCTTACCCATCTGCACGACCGCAGTCTTGAACTTCACTAAATCAGCCATGGCGTTACTTAGAGAGGGTATGTAATTTTACTATATCCAAATTATTGTAATTAAACTTAATTAATTTAAATCAACAAATAATTTTTGCGCAACTTTGTGAGCATCAACTATTTACTGAGTACTAAATGGTAGTCCTCCTAATAACACAATAAAAAAATTTTATTTATGATTTTTTAAAAAAAATCTTGTTTCTTTTGTTATTTATGGGTGGCACAAGATAGAGTTAGTAGATAGATGAATAGGCTAAGTATGGCTAAAGATATATAGAAATATCCCAGGAACGAGCCCCCAGTGTAGCGTGAGGTTTTTATTGGCTCTAGGATCAGTATAGTACTGACAATACAGAATTAGAATTGGTTATATTTCAGTTGGTTTTATATGAGACAATAGATTGGAGTTATATGAGACAATAGATTGGAGTTATATGAGTCCTAACTGGTTATATTGCAGTTGGTTTTCGTCTTCATCAATCATATCAGGAAATACAATCATTATACCTAATTCCCCAAGATACAATCAGTAACCTAATACATTCATAGTGAAACAATTTATATTAAATATATACAGGTGTAGGTAGTATAAATGACACACAACAAATACAAACATTAGATATTTGCTGTAGGCCTATTCTCTTACAAGTTTCTATCTAGTAAGTATACTTACCCTCTAAGATTTTTACAAGCTAGATTTTGACTCGACTAGTGAAGCAAAGTCTGCCCGGTCAATGCAGGTGAGCAATAAATCAGCCGTGACAGCTTTCTCTTCCCCAGTATATCGTCTAGCTGGCTTCATGTTGGTGTGTGTGTGTGATTTTGAATAAACTCTCCCGTATATATATAGGTAGATGCAGGATAATGATAGGAAACTCTTTACAGAGCGATACAACAGGAAGCAATCTGATCATCAGAAATAGTCCCCCCGTCCGACGAGTGTTTCGGCCCTATATACTCCTTTACACTCTAAGCGGGGCGGGCCCACTTGGGTCATGACTCCCAAGCGTCTCAGCCTCCTGTTGTCTTGTATCGAAAATGAACCCATTTCACTTATGGTAGCAACTTTAATCCACAACTCCGCCAGCCGTGGAGGCAATTCTGAAAGTAACAAAGAGAAGAAAAATTATTCCGTTCGTTCCGTCGCACACACTGAGACACCATCGCGAAGCCGACGAGTCTAACCACTGCGCGTTCGCCACTGAAATTCTGACAGACACCTCTATAATATACACCGCCTGTTGCCGCTCAGTCACAGCCCGTTCACTAGTACACCAAAAAACTCAGCGTATTGTGGACTTAGAAAAATTCCTGGTGTTTTCTGTACCGCAGCGTTTATTGTCACAATTTCCATTGCTCATTGCAGTTGTTCCACAGCCAGCCTGATGCCTTTTCGGCAGTTTCACTAAGCCTCTTCAGTGCCCTTGTTCTCGACTGTCCCCTCAGCCCCAACAGTTTCAATAGATCATACGCTGATGCAGCCACAAGCCCTCTTGCACCCACTTCAACAGCCATGACCCTTGCAGTGAACCCATCGTGTCTCAGATCCGCGGCCAGATCACTATACTTGGCCGCTTTGAACGAATGTTGCTCGTCTAATCTGGATTCAAATGGCACGGTCAGTTCAATCAGTATGACTTGAAGCGTTGCTGAAGAGTGAAGCACTATATCCGGCCGTCTCCGCGATTTTCTGATACTCTCTGGATATGCTCTTCGTCCAGGTAGGTCTACCGCCATCTCCCAGTCGTTTGCACAGTCAAGAAGAGATGGTAAACTGCTACCAGGATTACTCGGTTTGGGGTGTGCTGACTTTCCTGCCCTCAGAAAGTATGTACTTGCGGTGCTTGGCCTGGGTTTGCTATTTGCCTTCATCCTTGCCAGATCTATTGTCGCAGCAAGCTCATTTAGCACTTTGTTATGGCGCCCTTGTATCGCCCTTGCCCTAATGACACCTTACACGTTGAGACCACGTGTTCGAGTGTCTGCCTCCCCTGGCACAGGGGGCACTGCTCATCATCCGACTTTCCCCATATCACAAGGTTGGTGGCCGACGGTAGCAGATCATACATTGATCTAACAACGAAGCTGAGCCTAAGAGGTGCCATATGCCATATATCATTCCATGTCAAGGACCTCCGCAGGGCTCCTTCCCATGTAGTCCATTGGCCTTGTTGGACCTGCTGCACTGCTTTTTGCAACCTCTTATCATTCTCAGCTCCTCGTATCTCCTGAACTACCATGTCTCTGCGCTCCCTGCTTGATGCCTTGGACCACCAGCGGATGTCTCCATGACCAAATCCCCGTCTATTCGTTTGTGTGTATCCGATTACCTCCCTCAGTTTGAGTGAGTGACTCTTGGGCAGCATCAACAGCTTCTTCCACTCTCCACTTCCTTCCCGTTTTCAGTGTGGGCTGAATGGACTTAACCACGTCATCAGCTGACTCGCGTAGCATCATTGCAAGCCTTGCCTTTCCAACTTTGTACTCTTCAACAACTGACTTGAAAGGAAGCAGAAGTTTTGACTTTTTGCAGTACAGTGCTACATCTGACAGACCTGGTGGTACCCCTAGCCACTTTCTCATGAACTTGTTGACCTTCTGCTCTATAGCTTCCACTGTACTTGTGCTTATTTCATATATAAGCAGTGGCCACAGCAACTTCGGTATCAACATGAACTGGAGGCGCCACCGTATGAACTTTCCCAGGAGTCTGCTTTGGTCTATGATCTGTAGCCCTCTGTCTGCCATTTCTATTGTCTGTTGCACTGCCTTCGAGTCTTTTAATGAGGCATCGTACACCCTGCCAAGACTTTTAACAGGTTCCTCAATGACAGTAGGGATTCTTTGGTTGGAAACCATGAATATGTCCTCTGCTATCTTCCCTTTCCTGACTGATAGGCTTCTCGACTTCTTGGTTTTAAAGCTCATTCTGCACCAGCTGACTAGTTCATCCAGGCGTGCTAACATCCTCCGGGCCTGATGTTCATCTGATGTCAGAATTGTTGTGTCATCCATGAATGCTTTGAGCGATGGCATGTGACACATTCCACTGAGCTTTGTACCTATAGCCATTCCTTCAGCCGCATTGAGGATTACCTGCATAGCCATCACGAATAGTATCGGAGAGATGGTACACCCCATCGCAATTCCAACTTCAAGGTCAATCCACTTCGTTGTGTACTCTCTGGTTGAAAATCTGACAGCAAACCCTGCGAAATACAGCTTCAGCATTGCTGCAATCTCTTGTGGAACATGATACATTTCTAGGGCCTGCCACAACATCTGGTGTGGAACGGATCCATAAGCATTCGCTAGATCCAACCAGATTACATGGAGGTTTGTTCTGTCAGACTTTGCCTTTTGGATTGCTTCCCAGATCATTGTGGCATGCTCTAGACATCCTGGTGTACCTGGGATACCTCCTTTCTGAATGGTAGTGTCAATGTACCCATTTGCCAGGAGGTATGTAGTGAGTCTTTTCGCCATCACTGAGAAGAATATCTTCCCTTCCACATTGCGTAGTGAGATTGGCCTGAACTGACTGATGTCTGTGGAATTTTGCTCCTTCTGGATGTAGACTCCGTTTGCCTTTCTCCATTCCTTGCTTACAAGCTGGGTTTTCCTACACTATTCTTCAGTAAACGGAGCAGTCGTTTGAGCACTTCAGCGCATCTCTTATACACCACATATAGAACACCATTAGGACCTGGAGCTGGCTTGCACCGAGCTTTCTGGACAATGCTTTCTACCTCTTGCACCGTTGGGGGCTTGGTGTTAAATTCAGCTCCTGGCTTACTCGACCATTTAAGGCCTGCCATGCTGCTGAGCGGTTCATCTCTGCGACCATCTGAATATGTCATTCTAAGGTGTTCTTCCATGTCTTCTTTCTTGATGTTTAGCGTACCCGACTGTGGCTGCTCAAACAGTTCTTTGGCAAACTTGAAGGGCTCCCTGAAGAATCTTTCCCTATCCCTTCGAGTCTTCCTTCTCTTCCTACACAACCTTTCTGCTCTACAAATGGCATTATGTTGGCCTTTCAGGAGCTCCCAAACCTGTCGTTACCCTTCCTTCTCTGTGGCAACTGCGTTCTTGAAAAGTTTTCGGGCATGCTTCTTCTGTTTCCTGATTTCTTCTATTTTAATTTGTCTTCTACTTTTTCGTGGTGGGTTACTTTCCCTTGCCTCCCTCACTCCGAACACTTTGCGACAGTGCAGATATATTATGTCGCCGAAGATTTCCAGCTTCTTCTCCAAAGTTATCTGCTTCAGGTTGTTATCCAACTCTTTTGCCAAGGCTTCGTCCAGTTGTTCCCAAAGCCCTTTTGCACTGGCAGGTGGAAACGTGATTGCATCTCTCTTCCCGTCCAAGAAGTGTGTGAGATCATCATCAGGCAGATCAACTTGAATGTACTCAGCACTGTGGATTGACTCCTGGCTGCGTTCTTCTAACGTCTTATCTGTCGAGACAGAGCGCTGTTGATCTCCCCCAGATGACCTCCCACACCCCTTTTTCGTTCGGTGGATTTTTATTCCTCTCTGAGTAGAGAATTCCCTATCACAGGCACATGGAAATTCCAGCCGTTGTTCAGAGTTCTAAGTCCGTGTAACGGGTCTGGTTGATTTCAATGAGGCGCCTGTGGATTCATCATTCTCTCCCCCCCCCCCCCCCCGTCGGTGAATGCTGGGGGCATCTATTATTTTTGGATCCTGTAGCAATTGAATACAGCTTACGGCGTGCTAACCCGGTCAGCCGGTTTCTAGTCTTTCCCAGTGTCATCTGTCTTTCCAGAAGTCAATCGGTCTTTTACCGATCGTCACTGGTTTGACCATGTAACTATGATAGGAAACTCTTTACAGAGCGATACAACAGGAAGCAATCTGATCATCAGAAGAAGTCCCCCCGTCCGACGAGTGTTTCGGCACTCTATACTCCTTTACACTCTAAGCGGGGCGGGCCCACTTGGGTCATGACTCCCAAGCGTCTCAGCCTCCTGTTGTCTTGTATCGAAAATGAACCCATTTCACTTATGGTAGCAACTTTAATCCACAACTCCGCCAGCCGTGGAGGCAATTCTGAAAGTAACAAAGAGAAGACAAATTATTCCGTTCGTTCCGTCGCACACACTGAGACACCATCGCGAAGCCGACGAGTCTAACCACTGCGCGTTCGCCACTGAAATTCTGACAGACACCCCTATAATATACACCGCCTGTTGCCGCTCAGTCACAGCCCGTTCACTAGTAGACCAAAAAAAACTAAGCGTATTGTGGACTTAGAAAAATTCCTGGTGTTTTCTGTACCGCAGCGTTTATTGTCACAATTTCCATTGCTCATTGCGGTTGTTCCACAGCCAGCCTGATGCCTTTTCGGCAGTTTCACTAAGCCTCTTCAGTGCCCTTGTTCTCGACTGTCCCCTCAGCCCCAACAGTTTCAATAGATCATACACTTATGCAGCCACAAGCCCTCTTGCGCCCACTTCAACAGCCATGACCCTTGCAGTGAACCCATCGTGTCTCAGATCCACGGCCAGATCATTATACTTGACCGCTTTGAACGAATGTTGCTCGTCTAATCTGGATTCAAATGGCACGGTCAGTTCAATCAGTATGACCTGAAGCGTTGCTGAAGAGTGAAGCACTATATCCGGCCGTCTCCGCGATTTTCTGATACTCTCTGGATATGTCCCTCATCCAGGTACTTTTACTGCGTAAGGAACCGTTTTTGATTGGTTCCCGGCGTTTTAGCCTTTTTAATAGCGAGCGGTTTCGTACTGGCCTTGACCGAGATCGAGATTCGAAAAACAGGGCTTATGCCTAATTTTTTTCTGTCTTCCGCCATTTTGGGAGACAAGATGGCCGTGACCGAGACCCGAAAAACAGGGCTTATGCCGAATTTTATTCTGGCTCAGAGACTGGTGAACGTTTCTCGTTGATTGGGTGGGGCGAATTTGTATCTCGACATAGTGATTTAACAAAGAAGTGGGTTTGCACACTCGTTTTACGACACTACTTAAGAAATCTGCCCCACATCTGAGATCCAGGGAAATACCGCATGTTGTGCTAATAAACAGCACAGGTGCTGCTGCCTGTCTAATTGCTGATTATCATTCACATTTTCCCTTCTCTGATTCTGTCCAATAACATGTCCAGATGTTCGTCAAAGGTTTTTGTCTATGAGAATATCATCTATGAGATTGGTGATCGCTGGGTTTGCAAGGGATCCAGTAATTTCCTCATCATCCTAGAGAAAACACTCGGAGTATTCTTTAACCCAAAAGGCAATATATTGAACTCATAGTGCCCCTCCGAAGTGCTAAAGTCCAGTAACAGTCTGATTTCAGGCTTGATGGGAATCTGGTAATACCCTTTACTTAGATTCACTTGCGACTCTGTTATATCCTTTCGTTTCCTGCAATCCAGGCAGAGTCTATTTCCACCAGGGGTTTCCTCAGCTAAACCTCACTGGAGCGATAATATGACTGATATGGGGAAATGAATTTTCCTGCACCAAGAAATCAATTATCCCTTTTGCATTTGCTATATAATATATATCTCAGTCCATGTCCGTGTCAATACTTCCAATGGACCGTGTATATCAGCCGGCCAACTGCCACTGTTACCGGTACCCTATCTAATGCTAATTTAATAGCCATAAAGTGAGGTGGGCTGAACATCAGTCCAATTGCCCACTCTCCCAATACCAATTTTTCTTGGGTTTACCCTCAGTTTCGTTTTCAAGGGTGGCTGACTAACCATAGTTCTATTTTTAGCCAGTTCCTGGTATTCCGGACAAATTGGTGTCTGTGTGGGATGGGTTGTTTCCCCTCTCTATACAATACGGAGAGTTGCCATGGTAACTGGTTTATTAGAAGACTTTGTGTGAGAAGGTGCTATCCTATCCACTTTGTCTACCTGTTTATTTTTATTTTCAGGCCTACGTCCGCCTGATGCGTGATGCCATATGATGATGGATGGTATCCGCATGTCTGGTTTTGTGTAGTGTGCAGATGTGTTCAGTCAAAACAATGTTCATACAAAAATAACAGGGCAATCCACATAGGACGTCAGTAAACTCACGACGTATAAAGTCAATGATTCTTGAAACAGCCGTTGACGTTTTTCTTCATTATTTATTGTGGACGCCACAGTGACAAAATGGTTACGCGAATATGTAGGCACATCAAACAGTCATTATCACAGCAACATTCAATACAGCAATAGACGGTAGACAGCATTACAATGATGAGTCAGATGCATGTTATATTTCATAGTGCTGTAAATGTAGTCAGGTGAAAAACTCCATCCTTTTCTATAACAGCCAGGAGATAACCAGATGTATGAGATCAGTTCACTCTCCTTAGTCTGACTTCAGCAAGACAGACACGTCTGCCGAAGTATAAATAATGTCCTCAAAAATATCCTCTAGATAATAAAGGTTTTCCAAACCTAGTTCATTTAACAAAGTAGCAAGTAATGGTCCTTGGGACATGCATCAACCGATGCAGTACAATACAGCGACATGTGAGCTGGGAAAAACATCTCGTGACGACGACTTTCGAAGACAGGCTATGAATCGAAATCGCTCACGACCCAAAATCGATAGAGTTAATGAAAAAGTCAATTTACCTTGCTTTCAAGAAATACAGAAATATCACGCCTCCCGGCATGTGCAAATACACTAGAGGTATTATCCTGAATAAACGAAATATCCATAAGAGGACTACACATCCCTGACAGAACAAAAAAAATAGCGGAGATCCCCTCTTCAACGAGGCATCTCTTTCGCCATTCAAATCGCTCACTCCACTAGTGGTGGGCGGAAACCGATCGACCAAGAAGCAAGACCAGTCATGCGCAGTCCAGCGCAAAATGACCACAGCTCAAAACTTAACTGCATTCAATACCAACGCGGGGAGACAAATGCTTACCGAGAAAAGTGACTATAAATTTCAAGCAGTTGTTGCCCTTGCGTTATAAAATAGATATTGTAATAAAACGATGTTGCGAGAATTTATCACGCAACATATCACCACCTCCTCCCGATAAAAAAAAAATGTGGAACATATTTTTTTTTTTTTTAAATACCAAAGAGCATGCGATAAGCGGCTCAAAACGCACGAATTATGCGCTGATAATTAATTAAATTGCCTAACATGAGGCTAAATATAGAGTGTCTGGTGAGGATATACCTCAACAGAAAAATAAATATGTCTCAAAAAATATTCACATCGGGGAGGTGTCACCAACACACATCACGTTAGCATGTAAACACAATATACGTATGCAAGTTACCATAATCATCATTAAACAGCATACTCTAATATTGTCTTTAAAAATGGATGTACAAATCTGATAGGAAAATTTAAATAGTACATTCTTTGACATGTAATGACATAAGTACATAGTAAAGTTAAACTACATGACGATCCAGGACATATGCTCTGGTATTCCGAGGGTAAGTACACAATCTAGAACTCGTCATGCTTGATACTAGTAAGGTAAGTCCTCAGCTCAACAATGACATTCTGAGAAAGTACAAGCAATATAATGCTAATTAATAACTAATATGCTTCATAAGGTACAATACATTATTAATAATTGTGGCTGTTTAGTAAACTAACGGCCCTTATATTAACTACTCAGTCTTCCTCTATCATCTTAAAAAACGAACAGAAGAAGATGACAACAAAGCACGATAGTGTGTACATATAAAGTAAGTACAGATGTGCTAATCTATTGTAGAAATATAGGTGTGTTATGACTCTGTAATATATGGAAATATAGGACAGAAGTATTAGTTGGAGTCATGTGGGCATCTAGACAAAATGTCAGCCATCACATTATCCGCACCACGGATAGCTCGTACCGTGAAGTGAAAAGGTTGAAGAGCTATAGCATATCGAGTGGATCTCGAACTCTTCAAATTCTTAGTCTGAATAGCTGTAAGAGCTTTCTGATCAGTCTCTAGAATGAAATGTGCGCCCAGGAGGAATCTTTGTAGCTTTAGAATTGACCAAACCATGGCTAACAACTCACGGTCTAAAACCGAGTAGTTCCTCTCTGCCGCATTTAGTTTTCTAGAAATGTACATAACAGGATGCAGAGTATTTGCATATTCTTGCATCAGTGCTGCTCCAATCCCAGTGGATGAAGCATCACTCCGAAGAACAAAAGTCCTATCAAGAGTAGGTAATCTTAAGATGGGAGGAGAAGAAAATATATTCTTGATTTGGTCTAGTGAAGATTGGCATTCTCCAGACCAACGGACCAGATTAGGCGAACCTTTCTTCAACAATGTTGAGAGAGGTGCCATGATCGAAGATAAATTTGGAATAAATCTCCCATAAAATTGAATTAAACCTAAGAGACTCCTAACTTGTTTCTTCGTTTTAGGAACAGAGATGTTCAGTATTTTGGAAGTATTGTGGTCTTCTGTCTTCAAGAGACCATGACCAACACGATGACCCAGGAAAGAGATTTCACCAAAACCAACAAAAGCTTTAGAAGGTTTCGCTGTCAAATTATTCTCACGTAGAGTGGACAGTAAGTCATATAACCCGAAATAGTGATCTTCCCAGGTATCACTGAAGAGACAGATGTCATCTAAGTATGCGATGACATCCGAACGATGTGACAGAATTCGACGCATCATGCGAACGAAAGTGGCAGGGGCGTTCATGAGACCAAAAGGCATAACATTCCATTGAAATAGACCCCTAGGTGTAGAAAAAGCAGTAAGAGGTTTGGCATGCTCTGCTAAAGGCACTTGCCAATAACCTTTAGACAAGTCAAGTTTAGTGAAGAATCTAGAATTAGAAAGTCTAATCAGTAGATCTTCTAACAAAGGCATCGGTTCAGCATCGAACTTTGTGACCTGATTCAATTTGCGATAATCAACGCAAATTCGTATGTTCTTATCCTTCTTCCGGACAATAACCATGGAAGAAGAATATGGTGAAGTCGATGGTTCAATTATATTTAATTGAATCATTTCATCCAATTCCTTTTCCACTTGCGACTGAAAGTGTATAGGAATAGGATAAGGCCTAACCCTAATTGGATTATTGTCGGTAAGAATTATGTCATGTTCTATGACATCTGTGTGTCCAGGAATGTCAGTGAGAACATCCTGAAATGTTTGTAACATCGACAAGTCTCGTCGATGTTCGTCACCAGAAAGATTAGGAGAAACAGAAACGTTTTTCCAAGATTCCGTGGAATGTAATGGAACCACTGGAAGGGGAAGATTAACATCAGAGAAGGTAGATTCCTCATCCTGTATGACAGACAGGGATGAATAATGACCGTGAGGTGCAGGAGCATCATCCGTTGCCTGGAAAATAGGCAGCAAATAGTCCGGACGTTCGTGAAATTCCGAAAGCATGTTTATGTGGAAAGTTTTATGCTTTCCATCAATATCGACCACATAGTCAACATCGGAAATCCGAGAGACTATTGCATACGGACCTTTCCATGCAATAAGAAGTCTATTTTCTCTACTGGGGAGTAGGACGAATGCTTTGTCACCTGGACAAAGTTGTCGTAGACATCTATTCTTGTTAGCAAACTGTCTTGCCTTCTCTTTAGCAATTTCTGATGAAGCAGTTGCTAGCTTACATGCCTCAATGATCTTTTGTCTAAGAGCAATGACATACTCATATGAGGATTGAGTTTCATCGCTAATATCATCGGCAGTGATGAGATCGTGTAATAAAGACATAGGGCCGCGTGGACGCGCGCCAAAGACAAGTTCGAAGGGAGAAAATCCTGTGTGTTCATTAGGGACTTCTCTATAGGCAAAGAGAGCCGCGGGTAAAACCCTGTCCCAATCTTGAGGATGATCTTCAGTTATCTTACCAAGCAAAGTCTTGAGCGTTCTATTCAGACGCTCAACTAACCCATTAGACATAGGATGGTAGATACTACTGAGAGATCGTTCAATATGTAAGGTAGACATTACCTGTGACATAGTGTCAGATATGAGTTGAGTGCCATGGTCTGACAATATTTCTCTGGGGAACCCCAAGCGAGAAAATATCAACCAAAGAGCATCTGCGATATCTGTAGTAGATATGCTCTTAAGAGGAATAGCCTCTGGCCAACGTGTGCACATATCGACACATGTAAGGATAAACTGATGTCCTCTGGCCGACTTGACCTTAAAAGGGCCAATAATATCTATGGCCATTTTCTGGAACGGCCGAATAGGAATGTCAGCAGCCTGGATAGGCGCAGCATGTCGTGGTCCTCTAGATTTGACCTCCTGACATACCTTGCATGATCGGCAGTAAATACGAATGTCCTTATTGACAAAAGGCCAAAAGAAAGCCGCAAGGACTCTCGACTTCGTACGGGAAAAACCCATATGTCCAGCACATTGCGAGTCATGAGCATGTTGTAATATTTGCACTCTCATGCTCTTGGGAACAAGAATTTGCGAATGTGCCGACGTAGTCGAATCTTGTACCATACGTACAAGTACGCCGTTTCTCATTGCAATCCAAGATTTTCTATTTGTATCCTGATTCGGATCACCTTTCTTCGCAAGAACGAAGAATTTTTTTAAAGAAGGATCTTCTTCTTGCAATTTTATGAAAGAGTCACGAGTGATTACTAAGTGACTATCTTGGCTATCAACTTCATTATCACTATTCAGTGAAGTTTCGGGTGTTTGTAGAGCTTGTGCTCTTGTAACTACTGCATTTGTAGCTTGCATGTTATTATCTTCCCAAGCAGCAATCTGCTGTGGGGTACACTCCCTAACTCCGTGAATACGACCAATAATAAGGTCCGCAATAGGATTAGGTAAGAGACAAGCATGCACATCTCCAGTAAAGAAAGGAGTGGCAATGCGAATTACAGCAGTAGGATATTTTTCTAGAGTGCCGCCAAATGTGACACATTTAATAACCCTTCCTGTAGCACAAGATGGATCTACAAGCGATTGTCTAACACCAATAGTGGTGCATCCGGAATCGAAAAGTAGTGAGACCGGAGTATCATTAACAAGACCCTTATGTAGAATTAAAGAACCCCTCCCGTCATGCGCAACAGCAGCAGGAAGAGCGGGAAGTGGGTGACCACAACTCAAAGTAGTTATGGTACCCGGTTCGAATAAAGTACTGCATTGGGGCATTTGTTTGCTCTCTCAAAGTCAAAAGCAGAACCAGTGACAGCGTCAAAGTTTTTACTATCAACAACATGATTACAGGCTCCCTCAGTTTCCTGTTGTACAGCATTAGCCTGCTGATATCTCTTTTTTTTGTGTTGAGATCTACCCCGACTATTATTACCTCTGAAGTTATCAGAGTTATTATTATCTCTGCAGTTATTATTGTCTCTATTGTAATTGTTATCCTGGTTCGAATTCCAGTTTCCACGATTACTATCATGTTCACATTGATGCGAACATCTATTTGTTTGGTTCTGAGGTCTTCGGCAGGAATAACCTCTATTACCATATCCTCTTTTGAAATGCTTATAATTATTAGGGTGATAGTAACGAGTACTATCAGGTTGTCTCCAATTCTTCGAAGAAGAATCACCATGAAATTGATTTCCATGATTTTGACAGAAATTACCGCTACTCTTTCTATCAAAATTTTGTTGGAATCTACGAGCAAAGTTTTGGCCATACGGAGCTGCCGAAGCAACTGGTAAACCTTCTTTCACCTTAGAGTTACCCATGGTTATGTGTGGGTGCGCAGTTACGTATTGGCAACAGAAATCTTCCATTTCTTTTATTGTTTTAGGTTTACGTTCATGAAGGAAAGCAAGGAAAGACTCATTGACAGACGACATGACTTTGTCTCTAAGTATTAAGTCCATAAGTCCTTCATAAGTTTTTTCCGTCTTAGATAGTTCAACCCATCGTGAGAAAGTAATGCGTATTCTTGCAATAAACTCGGAGAATTCAACTCCATTTTCAGGTAACATGTTTTTAAATTGTAGACGATAGCCGTCTTCGTTAAGCTGATATTTCTTTAACAAAGCGGCCCTGACAGCCTCATAATTGTTCTTGTCAGGTTCATCCACCATATTTAATATACTTAGAGCTTTACCTGTCAGTATCCCTGATAACTGATAAACATATTTTGCTTTGTCTATGTTATGAGCTGTACATGCTTGTTCAAATCGGTCCAGATAGAACATTATGTCATCGCTGGAAGGACTAAATGTTGGTAACTTAATCTTAAAAGTATCATTATTAGCCTTACCAGAAGATGAACCCTTGTTTGAATCATTACCATTACTCATGCTCGTCAATTTCAATTTTTCCAACTCTAAAGCTAAGACCTTTTCTTCATGTTCCATTTTTGCTTTATCTCTCCTCTCATCAGACTCTCTCTGTAATCTTCTTTCCTCAGCCTGAGCCTCTTTTTGAAGTCTTTCATTTTCAGCTTCTTTTTCAAGTCTTTTATTTTCAGCCTCTTTTTCAAGTCTTTTATTTTCAGCCTCTTTTTCAAGTCTTTTATTCTCAGCCTCTATTTGAAATCTTTCAGCTTCTAGCTGGAGTTTTCTTTCCTCAGCTTCTGATTCCCTTTTTTGTTTTTCCATTTCCATTTGGAATCTTTTTTCATCCACCTGCATCTGCAGTTTCTTTTGTTCAGCTTCCATATGCAGTTTCTTTTGTTCAGCTTCCATTGCTTTATCATATCGAGCAGTTGCAAATTCTTCTAACTTATCACCAGTCTTCCCAAGCAATTTACCCTGCTCAATAAAGTGCTCAAATGTAGACATGTTGTCTAACATATGAGTCCAAAACCTGAAATAATTAACTAATTTATTTCAAACCTAAGTGTAACAAGTCTTAATTAAGCACTTGTATATTCACATCACATTATATTATCCCAGTCTCTGTGGGAAACAAGTCTCCAATCAAAGTACTTGTATATGAAATATCAGCACTCAATTCTTGATCATAAGTGCACTTCTCATTCAATAGTGCACGACACTATTCATCATCATTCATTTATCATCAGTGTAGTAGTAACAGTGCATTAGCATAGCCCATTAACTAATTACTATAACTGTAAACAATGACTATGTAAACACATGCAGAATGTAAACATTGAAAATGTAAACAATGCAAACAATGTAAACAATAACAATGTAAACAATAACAAAGATCAGCAACAATACAAAAACGTTCGCAGAAATCAACTAAAAATAAAGCAGAAATTAATGAAATATCACAAAAAATGTGACGATATCTGCGCTATAATTAAACAAAATACATGACACCACAGTGTATAAACAAAAATGTTGTATGAAACTAAATTATAGACAAGAGTAGGCTAACAAATACAAACAAATCAAAACAAAACTAAAGAATGCGAAATAATAACGAAAACAATATTAAAACATGTCATCACAGCTAACATAAATAGCAACAGAAGTCGCTTAGCAAATTCCAGTATCGGAAATTTGCAAACCCTACAGAAAACGCTCACAATAGACGACCTCTATGACGTGGCATAATCTAACGGAGACACCACCCAACCGAGAACCCGCTGAAATATAAACATATAAATATACAAATAACATATAGACATATAACATATAGAATGAGATGATACACAGAAGACTCAGCAGAAGTATAAGGGCACAGTTTACATACAAACAGGCCACTTAACTTATAGGCTTCCAATCGTAGAACAGCAGACAAAACGGATGTCAATCAACGTCCTAAAGAGCGAAGCTCCAACGATGATGGCACATCTGAACTGCTTCCACTGCTAACACGATGGTACAAGAGCTTCTGAATTACTGTGTGTTGAGTTGTTTCGGCACTTGACCTTCTAATCCAAAAGTAAGTTGATGGAAATCGGTACTTGGCCTTCTTCAGAAAACAACCCGTTTCAACCGGCACTTGACCTTCACAAAAATGACAGCACTGGAACCTTGACAGCAGCAACTTGCTTGACTTGCGTAAAAGATAACAGCAGTCCGAGTTATCCGGCAACATGTAACAACGCCGGGTACTGTCAAATTCTTGTTTCCGTCAAAAAGTTGAAATTTTGACTTTTACCGGGCAACGCCGAGTACTTTGAAAATTTTGAAGATGTTGACTGTATTGAAGAATGTTAATTTCTTGTAGGATGCTGATGAATTCTTGTTGAAAATGAAGTGGGTAAGGGACCCCGTGTTTGCTGGTACCAGAATCAAACCAGCTTATGGCCACCAAATGATGCGTGATGCCATATGATGATGGATGGTATCCGCATGTCTGGTTTTGTGTAGTGTGCAGATGTGTTCAGTCAAAACAATGTTCATACAAAAATAACAGGGCAATCCACATAGGACGTCAGTAAACTCACGACGTATAAAGTCAATGATTCTTGAAACAGCCGTTGACGTTTTTCTTCATTATTTATTGTGGACGCCACAGTGACAAAATGGTTACGCGAATATGTAGGCACATCAAACAGTCATTATCACAGCAACATTCAATACAGCAATAGACGGTAGACAGCATTACAATGATGAGTCAGATGCATGTTATATTTCATAGTGCTGTAAATGTAGTCAGGTGAAAAACTCCATCCTTTTCTATAACAGCCAGGAGATAACCAGATGTATGAGATCAGTTCACTCTCCTTAGTCTGACTTCAGCAAGACAGACACGTCTGCCGAAGTATAAATAATGTCCTCAAAAATATCCTCTAGATAATAAAGGTTTTCCAAACCTAGTTCATTTAACAAAGTAGCAAGTAATGGTCCTTGGGACATGCATCAACCGATGCAGTACAATACAGCGACATGTGAGCTGGGAAAAACATCTCGTGACGACGACTTTCGAAGACAGGCTATGAATCGAAATCGCTCACGACCCAAAATCGATAGAGTTAATGAAAAAGTCAATTTACCTTGCTTTCAAGAAATACAGAAATATCACGCCTCCCGGCATGTGCAAATACACTAGAGGTATTATCCCGAATAAACGAAATATCCATAAGAGGACTACACATCCCTGACAGAACAAAAAAAATAGCGGAGATCCCCTCTTCAACGAGGCATCTCTTTCGCCATTCAAATCGCTCACTCCACTAGTGGTGGGCGGAAACCGATCGACCAAGAAGCAAGACCAGTCATGCGCAGTCCAGCGTAAAATGACCACAGCTCAAAACTTAACTGCATTCAATACCAACGCGGGGAGACAAATGCTTACCGAGAAAAGTGACTATAAATTTCAAGCAGTTGTTGCCCTTGCGTTATAAAATAGATATTGTAATAAAACGATGTTGCGAGAATTTATCACGCAACACCGCCCCAATGCGTTTCTAGGTCTTGTTGATTTTCCCAGCTTGTGGGGTTCACCTTGCTACATTGTGCACAGGTGTTACGGTGTTATTTTTAAATGACGACGTCTGCTGAGGTTAGCAGTGCGCAAATTTGGAGGTCAATAGCATTAATAGAATATGTTGATATTTTATGGACTACTGAATACGAAATACATGCTAAAATTATGACGTGTTCGCGTTGGGAAGGTCACGCTTAGTGACTTGGTTACGTGACCCCTTTTATGCTGTCCGTCGAGCAGAGAAGTCGTGTCTTGTATTCCTTCCAATGAGAGGCTTTAGTATATAGCCATAAGTATGAATTCAATATAGAACTCAGGGTCAGTTCGGATAATAGTATGAATTATGAGATTTATATGTAAACTGAATTATGGAAAGGAGAATCGGATATGATTCACTTTGTAGCTGTCGAGAACTCATGCGCTCATTTCTGGCTGTGTGATTACAGCAGCGCATGTATACAGCCATGATGTTCATCTGACATATTATTTTGACACGGACGGATACTTACTTGTATTACTTGGAATTTCTTATTATAATGAACTGTATATGAAGATTATGAAATGTTGGATGTTGTATATGTGGAAAAAGCCAATACATGTGGACTCAAACTGAAGGCTTAATAACTTCATTACGTTACGGGTTTGGTTCCGCAGCTGTTCAATGTTTATATTTATCAGCACGATGAACTCTTCACAAGAAAAATCAATTATCGTAAATTATGCAAATCAGAATTCGAAGGGACTTCTTAGATTGTCAGAGCTAACCAATAAAATAACTAACATTGAACAAGTCAAGAGACTGATTGTAATATTCAAACAATAATGATAACCGAAGGAATCACCCGTTTCAAGTGGTGGCCAGAAGTGGTCTTGAAAGTTTTTATTCAAAAGAAAGAACCTAATAATTAGAACATTTTTCCTTACGAGCCGATATGGACATTGTTATACGAAACACCGGTGACGTCATGCCCTTGGCAACAGTCTGAATCGTTTGCAATGCCGGCGAAAATCAATGCCCTTCAGAAATATATTTTAGCTCTAAACAACGAAGGAAACAAATTGCTATCGTCTTCATCATTACATACGAGCTCATGAGTCTGTTGGCGAAGCAGACAATGTACTAGATTACCACTAAAAAGATAAGTAACTTGTTTGAGCGTTACACATTTGGTCCTATTTGTCCTGCTTAACGCCATGTTCATTTTTACACTGCTAAATGTTAATTGTTGTTTATGTTATTTTACATGTCATGTGATGTTGGTGCGGCGGTTCGGAATCAATGATATGGCTCTGAGGATGACGACATTGATTCTGAATGTTCTATAGGGCAGTTAAATATTTACATTTTTGCAGAGAAACCTATCGAAGATTCTACCGATTGGACTCTTCGTCTGCATTTGTAATTATTTGACTTCAGTGTTTTAGCTGTTAAGTCGTGTTAATAACTGGTGTATTCTAAATTATATTCAGTTGTTATTTTATTCAGTTTTGTAAAATAATGTTCGTAATCTATAGTGTTATTCTGACCTTGCTATCTTTTATTTCTAATGTAATAACCGTTAATGAGTCCACTGTTACGTCACCATTTTTTGTGTACGCAGGTTCATTCTGAATTTGGTTCGACCTTGACCTTCTTACTTCCGATTATTCTGCTTGTTTTGGTATATTCATTTTTGGTCTGAAATTGTAACTTTGTGATGTGATACTGTTTTGTTAAACCTTGTTTGATGAATTGTATTGTTTCTGTGTATTTCATACATTAATAATATGTTTATATTATGATAATTTGATCAATAATAAGATATTGAATTGATTTAATTAAATTTTTCTGAAAGTGATATGGACTTAAGCTATATTATAAAGCTGCAGTAGTAGTCCAAGACTTTAATAAAGTATTTTATAGATGATGAATAAGGCATAAAGTCATAAAGTCATAACATGATAATTGCAAGTAAATATTAAATTAAAATAATTTATTGAATTATTTTCTTGTATTCACACAATGGATAGGTGTTGAATTGAAAAACTACATATATAATATAATAATTATTACACTTTCATAGTACTATATTGTTGACTTAGCACATATCTTTCATTGATTAATATAATTAAGGAGGGATAATGCCCATAATTATTTAATAGTGATATTAGGTGCATGATATAAATTTGGCATCCTAAATAAATAAATATCATAACTATTTATGATATATATTATTGATTACATATAATATTAGTATAAAATATTGAATAGTTGTTGAACTCACAACAACTATTAAGAGGATATTATAGTTGGTTATATTGAGTATTCATACGTTGAGTATGTACAAATAATTACATAGATTCTATTGTTGACTATTATAGATCTGTAATTTCTTACAATATTAACGTCAAGATGCTTACGTTAGACCATTTTGTTAAAATTGGAAAAGATTATGGTTACAAATCACAGGAACTTCGTCAGTTTGCAGAAGCGGAACTTGCTAAATATGAAGCCAAATTAGCAGAACAGGAAATGAAAGAAATTGAAAAAGAAAATAGGCAAAGAGAGAATGCTAGACAGGAAAAGGAAGAACGTCGACAAGAAGAAGAAAATAAAATGAAACGAGAAGAAATTGCAAGACAACAGGAATTGGAATTGACACGTCTTAAGGTGGAAGCAGCTAGATTACAGGCACAAAATGCTAATACTAACCATGGTGATGGTACTGACACACAAAATGGATCTTCATTAAATCAAAACAGGATTCATTACAACTTTAAACTACCTCACTTTAAGTTGAATTTTGACGATTTATCATCATATTTATCAAGATTTGAACAGATATGCAAAACAAATAACTTGCCTAAACATACATGGGTACTTAAGTTAAATGAATTTCTTGATGGTGAACCATTGACAGCATCTCAGAATGCTGATCCAACAATAGCTACTGATTACGATGCTATTAAAACCTTACTTTTACGTCGTTTTCACTTAGACGAAGAAAAATGTAAGTTAAAATTTACAAGTATCCTACCAGATTCTGTAGTTAAAATTTACTCAATGAAAAATAAGTTGCTACAGTGGAAACAAAGTAATTATTGCAAAAATTTGTTTAAGGAAGAAAAAAAAAACCCTTAATTTTAAGTCCACTACAAGTTCACCCCTGAAGACAGTTAGGGTAAGGGAAGCAATTAACAAAACGTAATTGTCTGAACGCACTCCGTAGCTTAGCTCCAACACCTACTTCTTCAGAACCCTGTGATTGGTAGACAATCACAAACTTTACCAGCGTTTAGTATTACAAAATCCATAATTAACATATATTCCGACAAAATCAACCTGTAACTCAAATGTATATTACTAAAAATGCTGTGGAAAAACAATTATTAATTGTGTGGTCAGCACGCCCATAAACAGATCGTTAGTCTAGGGGAATAGTTATTTTTAAAGATACACCAAACCACGAGACAATCACACTCTTACTCTATTACAGAATAAAGAATCTTACAGACGAGCTGATAATTTCCGTCTCGTCTTCCTATTCTAAGTTCAAAATCCCGTTAGACGAGTCCACATTTGTCGTAGATTTGTGATAGGTAATTTAAGACTTGGGTTGGTCCCTTCTGAATAGATTAGAATAAGTGATAGTCACAGTGAGAGATGATAATAGAAATAGCGTTCCACAAGTGAGATGGTAGAAATCAATAGAGGCTGTCTCTGAAATCGAGAATCTTCTCTCTTTCTCAGCCTATCTTCTACAACAGATTTAGAGGAGTCAGACAGTCTATTGACTCATATATTAAGATATATATATATTACCACTCACGTGCACACACACAATTGACGACAGTTAGACGTACAGACGTGGGAAAACTATAACAATTGGAATATAGATAATTTGGGAACGAGCTGACCCGACACACTGATTAAGTTTAAATGGATTTTTTATTATCAGAAAAATTCCATCACAACACATAAAATTACACCAAAAACATATACAAATAGTCATAACGTCAATGAATTGCTACAAGAAATGATAGACCCACAGTATGATCCTTTCCCTCGATGTTTAGCCCACAGTCCTGTTAAAAGAAAAGATGATAGCCCCAAAGAATCACGGATACATCTGCTGTAGTCTAATGATTTTTCCCTTTAAAAGGTATGAACAGACTTTGATAGTAGTATGATCTATCCTAAGGAACAAATATACCTGCCGTAGCAACAATTTGCATAAATGGAATTACAAAGTGGGTGAACAAATAGTTATCATAAAAAACCCTCACTCAGTCTACTTTCACTCGGTTCTTTCATCAGGGTACCCTGGCTCACGTTCTTACCTAATAGCTTGCTGGTGTTCGCCCTCTGGTGCACTGTATGACGCACTGTTTAAATCTGTCTATCTTTTGTTGAAGCGGATTCCCAGCTCTGCAGATCGTGGTTTCATTCACGGGGTCCGGGGAGCGTCCACTTCATTTGATAGTTTTCGTTTCAGATTTTTGTACAGTTAGTGTCAATTTACTCAGTTCAGGTAAGAATTAGATTTAAGCGGGCACACAGTGTCAGAATCACGAGGTTTTCCCTTATTTAGGAAGATGACCGGTTGGTAAATTCTCTCAATGTATACTTATTGTTCACACCACCATTGGTAAAATGTCGGAAAGTTAATGTTTGTAATCTTTTACTTGCCGCACGGGCTGAAAAGTACTTGAGAGTTTTTCTCTGGAAGAATTAAATCAGGCTCGATGGGCCCGTTACTTTAGTTTAACTTTAAAGTTCTTGTAAAGATTATTGTTGCTTACAATTTATGTCCTTAACATGCATTAACAGATAATTGCAGTCCCAGGTCCTGCATCTGTTAAATATGTGTACACACCTACTCAGATGTTAGTGATATAGTTTGTTGCTCACGAGAACGCACATTTTTGATATTTGTAAATTAGCGCGGTTGTTACCAGAGGAGGAGATGACGTATCTCCATAGTGGAACAAGGCAGAGTTCCTTTTCAGACTGAGAGTCTGATGTTTTCTTAGTCCTTCATTCGGACAGATTGTACTTACTTGGTGACTGGCTCACTGCAATTTAAGTCATAGCCCTCAGGTCACTCAAGTCAGGTAATATTATAATTGATTGATAATGTTGTAAGAATAGTTTCGTCATTGACTTTCTTCAGTCAAGTCGACCTCTAGCTGGTACCCGTACATGTTGGGACCAGAATGGATAAAAGTCGTAACGTCAATGCACTGGAAGTTTTGAAGATGTTTATTATATGAACATTGTTTATGGAATGAACGGGATCTGCGTTATTGAATATTTAAAGTAGCCGTCAAGCGAGTAACGGCTAATATGGAGAGTTGAATCAGAACGTCAGCAGTTAGAAGTTTGTATTCACTTCACAAGTTATAATGCTTTATCAGAAGTCGGATTTTCATTGTCAAACTAACTAAGAAGGAGTATTCCTTAATGGATTGTATACCCTTGATTTTAATATGATGGACTGCCCTTGAGAGGTCAACAGTCGTATAGAACGTTCGTTAAGCCAAGTAATTTATATCAAGATAAATATGTATGAATATATCGATGCCTATTGATGATGCTTCACTAAGTATATGATGGAAGCTGAATACCATATGTCACAAGTTAATTTACTATGTATATGCATGAACTGTCGTATTTTCCACGTCCACGTATTGTCAAATAAACCGTTGATGGTATCATTACTCAACCACGAGTTTAATTGTCCGTCCTTGACACTATTGAAGTTGAATTGACTCTTGGAAATTTTCTATTATTCATTCGCGTTTTAGACTCAAGCAGATAACTGTCATCCATCACTATTCTAATACCTATCAACGGGGATCCAAAGTGACCAGTTACAAAAATGGTGGATGAGCAGTTACAATTATACACCAAGTCTTTAAGGAAAATGTTTTAGTTCTTCACAGATATTTCTCGTGTACTCAAACGCTGGCAAAGTTGGGTTACCCCAGTTTTTACTGCATAAAGAAAAACAACATATAAAATACTTATACATACTAGGTACTACGGTTATAACTTACATTATAAACTGCAAGCGGAGGCTTGACTTATCGTTTAACACTTCCCGTGAAATAAGTTATGTTTAAAAAATCAATCATCATGAATTAGAAATACATATGTATTCCATCAATACTCAATGATGAATCTGTGCAGTTATAAGTTAGTTTTAAAATATTCTCGACTGAGTATTTAGCAGTTAAATTAAATTCATTATAGCTACAATGATTTTAAGCTAGAAATTATAATTTATTCTGCTTTAAACCGAAACACGTCACTGGAGAATATAACAGACTTATAAATTATTCACTCTGCACCAAAGAAACTAGGGAAATAAAATAGGCGATTTAACACTTTAAACACTCGCAAATACTAGATATTAAATATTTATCTCAACACAGAACTACAGGTGATCGCACAACTTAGAATTATACGCTGATATATATATATATATATATATATATATATATATATATATATATATATATATATATATATATTATATTATATATATATATATATATATACATATATATATATATATATATATATATATATATATATATATATATATATATATATATATATATATTAGAAGTCTAGAAGCTCGGCAAATTTCCGAACAAACTAAGAACTTCGCTGTACAGCTTATTCTTTTCACGAGCAACCTGTCTACTGCGAATCTTGAGGACTGAATGAAAATCCAGTGTAAAACTCTGATTAATATCTTAAAACCCAGACAAAGGATGCACGCTATTTCCAAAACACCCCCGTCTCCCCCTCTCCTCTCTCTCTTAACACTTCACATTAGCTCAGACCCTGCCATAACCTGCCAAAACGCGTCTTAACGCCTCACACGACATGTGGCCGTTCTGAGCGATGCATGTCTGGCGCTTTCCACACCTCAGGCCCAAAACTGGCCGAAGGAGCATGGTGTCAGGTGAAAATGTAGACGATATGTCTGCCATCCCATGTATATCGAGACGAATTCTCACACTTACCACCGAGAAATTTTAACCAAGAGCGCCGTGTCAGATGGAATTTCCAGACAATTGTCTGCTCCTATGTCTTACGGACTGTATTCTAACACTCTACGCTCGCATCCCGGGGACTGACACGATTATGCAATTAATGCGTTTCTAACATGAGAAAAAGAAACGGTAAAGTCAGAATGGGAAAATATATTTACTCCCAAATGAACGAATGCGAAAAACAGGAAAAGGATAAAAGAGCGATAATACAGTAGAGGACACGGGTAGAAAAGAAGAGAATATAAAAAATGTATTGATCATAAATCTCTATGCGACAAAGTGGCAGCATATAGGTTAACTTAGCTGCCAATTATGGCTCTTATCCTCCTCCTGATGGGAAGGTTTTCTGTACACTGCTGTCACTCGTCTCTGGTCAAAGTACAGGCGCCGCA
Source organism: Oreohelix idahoensis (assembly GCA_024509875.1). Classification (NCBI taxonomy): domain Eukaryota; kingdom Metazoa; phylum Mollusca; class Gastropoda; order Stylommatophora; family Oreohelicidae; genus Oreohelix; species Oreohelix idahoensis. Next base: position 150,045 of record JAMPIV010010345.1, on the reverse strand, counting down.
CGTTCCCAGCACGTCAAGGAGTAACGGCCAAGCTAGTCCTGCGTCTGTCTATAAGACCCTCTTATGATGGCGTCTCTCACAACGTCAGTCCACTTCTACCTTCACTTGGTTTCAGAGATCGTACTTTCTGGTGGTACCACCAATAACTATGATAGAAGAATAGAAACGAATGCTCTTCTGAGTATTGCGTTTCCAACCCGTAGTTATGGGTTCTTATCTTCCCATACCACCATCCCATGTCAGAATTTACCCTCGATGAGAATTAAATTGAATCCCTCGGGATAAAATTTTCTTTACATTTAAACTTAATAGCTTTAACTTTACATTACATTTAAATGAAAAGGTTAAACGTACTGATATAATACGTTTTACATTTATATCTCCACTGTTTGAAAAGTGTTCACAATTTACATTCATTTACGTGTCATTTACATTTATACTTGTGAAAAAGTTTGAAACTTCTATTAATTTTAACATAAATAAGTTTTTTTCGTTTACATTTTCACTGAGTGAAAAGCTTTGAAACTGTAAGTATTATTCTTAGAATGTACATCATTTCTTTCATCTTTCACTCACTGCTCCATAGGGAAGCTGGAACTACTTTATGCTTTTTAGTTCTCTTTACGAAACTATCAATAAAGCAATCACCAGCCCGTGCAGTGGTGGTTCATGAATCATCATTCTATACGCTGAGGTTGCAACCTCACATTTTTTGTTATAATAAAGTTTTGCCTCGTTTTGGCGAGGTGCGTCCCGTTCAACATAGTCGGTTATATTAAGGCGCATGTCCAAATATAAAAGACCTTTAGGTCTGGGGTTTTACATCCAATAGCGATTTTCACTTATTAAAATTCACATTGTAATATATATATATATATATGTTAGTTCGAATGTTAGTAATAAAATATGAAATGTAAATCACAACTTACGCCAATCTTAACTACAGACTTGTTGCTCAGATGAATAAAAGAGACGTTTCGTTCTCTTACACGGGTCTGAGATGTCTTTAATTTTACAATAGATTCCCTCTCTGACTCCGTGTGTTTCTTCAGTTTCCTAGTCCCGGTATTCCTTATTAAAATGTAGAGATTTCCTGTGCTTTGTAAGTCTTATTTGGTTCTCCAATAATTGGTCCGGTTAACTAAAGGAATTTTGAATCTAGTTTTCACTTTGGCGAGGTATGATGTTGTTTTGGCGAGTGTGAAATTCACAGTGAAATAAAACTGGTCTGACTATATTCCCTCTCTTCCCACGTCTTCGTTTTTATGGAGTTAAATAAACGCTTCAATCATATTCAAACAGGTCGAGTGTGGTACATTCAAAATATTTCCGACATGAAAATTTTTTTGCAAAGGTCACGTCTCCCATATATGGTAATATTATATCCGATGCCCCTTGTGTACAAACTTACAAACACACATCTGTCCATCATAATATTGTGACCGTGTTTTTCTGGCAAAATGACTCAGGGATGGTCGCTGGTCACCTGTGTTTTGCCAGACAACCAAATCTGATTCTATTCAGCACTCCTGCCCAACACAAGCTTGGATAAACAAGCACCGTCGCTTGAAAAGATGGTCAGACAGATTATGCGATAAAATATTGTCGCTGACCGTCTAATAACATGGCGTAACTTAACACCTCTTCGTGAAGCGTGAATGCGATTCAATAAGATAAGAATTACTCCCGTTGCAAATACTGCCTTAGGGGTGTGGTGTGTTAGAGACTTTCCTCATGCTATGTCCAGCATAAAGACTAGAATGTATGAATCTCTGATTGATGCCTTGCTACAGTGGGCTTCTGATCAAATGCCTGAGCCACAGAGGGGTATCAAGGCAACCCCCTTGGAAGACTGAGAACAACCAACACAGTTCAGAGGCTTGAAGGAGCTAAGCAGAAAATGACAGAAGATTTAGAGTCTGCAGCAAACCACATGCTCCAAAAAAAGAACACATGTTATTTGCGAGGGTTGCGATGACTATCCTCACCTCCACCCAAACCTCTGCTTCAAAATATGGCATACACAAGACACCATTGACTAAAATGTAAACATCATTTCAGATAAAATTGTGTACACATTATTTATGCATAATAATGTAAATAATATACACTATAGGATTTAATTTACAAGTTCATGCGGCCTTGAATTAATTATTTTTTATTTCCAAATTAGAATAATGATAGCACGGTTCTCCGGATGGTCTGTAAAACATTAATGATGACGCCCAATTTATATTATGATTGAGTAATTGGCCGCCAAATGACGCGTGCACCATGAGGTGAGTGATGGTGCCCGTGGTCTGGTTTTGTGAAGTGTGTAGATGATGTACAGTCAAACAATGATCATACAAAAACTGGGCAATCCATACAAAGACGTCAGTTAACTCACGACGTATAAAGTCAATGATGCTTGTAACAGCTAGTGACGTTTTTCTGTATCATTTATTGTGGACGCCACAGTGACAAAATGTATACGCGAATATGTAGGTACATCAGACAGTCATTATCACAGCAACAATGTCAGTATAGCAATGGACGGTAGACAGCATCATAATAAAGGTGATTCACAGGCATGTCAATACATTATAAGGCTGTAATGTAGTCGGGAAAATTCTCCATCCCTTTCTATCTTAGCCAGAAGATAACCAGATGTATGAGATCAGTTCACTCTCCTTAATCTGACTTCAGCAAGACAGGCACGTCTGCCGAAGTATAAATAATGTCCTCAAAAATATCCTCTAGATAACAAAGGTTTTCCAAACCTAGTTCATGTAACAAAGTAGCAAGTAATGGTCCTTGGGACATGCATCAACCGATGCAGTACAATACAGCGACATGTGAGCTGGGAAAACATCTCGTGACGACGCCTTTCGAAGACAGGCTATGAATCAAAAATCGCTCACGACCAAAAATCGATAGAGTTAATGAAAAGTTAATTTACCTTGCCTTCAGGAAATACACAGAACTATTACGCCTCCTGGCATGTGCAAATACACTAGAGGTATTATCTCGAATAAACGAAATATCCATTAAGAGGACTTCACATTCCTGACAGAACAAAAAATAGCGGAGATCCCCTCTCAGCGAGGCATCTCTTTAGCTATTCAAAATCGCTCACTGACTGGTGGGCGGAAACCGATCGACCAAGAAGCAAGACCAGTCATGCGCAGTCCAGCGCAAAATGACCACAGCTCAGAACTTAAGACGCAAGGACCTTTACTACGAACCAGCGTAAGAATGATTACCTTAAAAGGATAACCCAACAGGTTGCCAACCGTTTTCTGAGAAAACGGCCTAGCATAGCAAACTTAACTGCATTCAATACCAACGCGAGTAGACAGCCAACACGGATGTGTCGTACATGTGTGTAATTGCAACGGTCGTTCAACAGATAGCGCCGCTGTAGTAGTCTGTGAAAAATGGCGTCTGTGTACGTCATGCGTTAGAAACTACGAGCTGTAATTGAATTCTTGGTGGCGGAGAAAGAAAGTGTGGGGAACATTCACAAACGTTTGTGTGCAGTGTGTAGAAATTGTGCTGTCGATAGGACCACCGTTGGACTCTGGGTTCAGAGAGTTAAGGCTTCAGGAAGTGGAGAAACGGAGCTTCATGATCGGCCGCGATATGGGCGTCCTGCCACAGCCACCAGCCCAGACATGTTGCAGCGAGCCGATGCCATTATTCGTGAGGATCATCGCATCACAGGTCGACAATTGGCCCTGCAGCTTTTAGTCAGCAATGGAAGTGCGTTGGAATTTAGCGACGCTCCCGGATATTCGAAGGTATTCACAAGATGGGTTAATCGAAGTCTCACAACTGACCACAGACGTCAAAGGAAAACCATCTGTTCTGAATTGTTGGAGCGTTTCGATGCTGAGGGGGGTGGGAATTTTTTGTCCCGGATCGTCGCAGGTGACGACACCTGGACGCATAATTTTGAGCCGGAGACGAAAAGGCAGTCAACGGAGTGGCATCATCCGCAATCACCACGAAAACAGAAATTCAAGACAACTCCCTCCGCCAGAAAGGTCATGATCACCGTCTTTTAGGACATTGATGGAGTGATTCTTGTGGATGTGATGCCCAGAGGTGAGACAATCAATTCGGACGCGTACATCAAAACCCTCAACAACCTCAAACAGCGCTACCGGCTAGTGCGGCCTTACAGGAATGCAGTAGACACTTTGATCCAGCATGACAATTCCCGCCCTAACACAAGTCTGAAAACTCAGCAGGCAATCGCCAAATTTGGTTGGACTGTGCTCCCCCATTCCCTCTATAGTCCTGATCTGGCGCCCTCCGATTTTCATCTTTTTGGGCCACTGAAGGATGGACTGCGCTGGACAAGGTTTGAAGATGACGAGAGCGTGATTCGTGCAGTGAGGACATGGTTACGTCAACAGGAAACGAGCTGCTACAGGGAAGGCATGGCTACGTCAACAGGAAACAAGCTGGTACAGGGAAGACATGGCTACGTCAACAGGAAACGAGCTGGTACAGGGAAGGCATGCATGCCCTTGTTTCACGCTGGCGTAAGTCCGTAGAAGTGGACGGAGATTATGTGGAAACATAACATGTGTAAACGATACATCCAGTTATACTGTGTTTGATTTTCATACATCGTGAATAAAAAGTTTCATAGAAAAAAAATGTGGGGCATTACTTTCTGAGCAACCCTCGTAGATTCTTTGCTTCAAAAACGTTGAGCTGTTCTAACATAAGATGATTCTTGACTGTCGTAAATGTTTTAAAGATAGGTATCAGGAGTTAATTGGCCCAGTCTGAGCAGAGGTGCTAATGGTAAGTAGGTGAGAATAAAGGTGTAAGAAATAGCTTCCACGAGTAAATAGTTTAAGGGTAGAATCTGTCTCTGGATTTAGAAGATGCTCTGATCCAGCCTATCTTTACGACTGTAATTTCTTATTAGACAATACTACTCTCCATACAAGTAACATATATGTTTAACTATACACACACACACAGAGTTATGTGACAACAAGACACACAAACGTGAAAACTATGGTAAATGGAGTATGGGTATGGGCTGAGCTGACCGGCACAAGTAATTAAGTTTTGTTAAGTTTATTATCATATAAACTCTTCGCAACTCAAAACACACACACTCACACACACACACACACACATACATATATATATATATATATATATATATATATATATATATATATATATATATATATATATATATATATATATATATAATCATCAATAAATCGTATACAGACATAGGAAGATAACCCAATAAAGCTCTCCCTCTTGTTGAGAAAAGGATCCCGCAATAAGTAAATAACCCCAAAAGGTCAAAAGAATAGCACTAGGGGTAGGACAGGCAGTACAGTAAAGAACAAGTCCCAACTTAAATGCTATCCAGTAAAGAAAAATATATTACACAATGGTTAGCAAAAGAAATGAACAAAACTGTGCAGGTACAATGTTTCCTGTAACAAATGAAAAATATTTCATTCTTTCTCTCTTTCTCTGTTATACTTGGCCACACATTCGCTCCTTACCTACTCTGTTGAAAACAATTGTGTTGACAAATAATCTATGGAAAAATGCATATAATGTCCAGTAATTGGTATCATCCGAATCAGGCCCAAGTTCCTCCGATAATAATTAAACTGTACACGGTGAACACCTAATTAGTGATATGTTTCGGGATACACAATTTTGTCCACTAGGTTGGTTAGTGCCGGAACTATCTGAGATATGCCATTCCTCGGTAAACATCAGGGAAACATGATTGTACAAATTAACTATTGTCAATTCTGATGATGATGATACTCTGATCGACTTGCTCTGGGTGAGTACCGATTATGAACAGCGTTTTATCCTGGGTAAATTCCACGTGTGTAAACGACTGTCAGAAGTCGGGAAAACTTGTTAGGTATATGGCCACACCGGGCTGATAAAATTAAAATGGGAAAAATATATTAGTATTTTGTCAGTCCCCTTAATCAATTACAGTTACTGTGTCGCCCTGGTCAAACCTGTTCACACTGGTACGGGCGAACGACAAGGGAAAACGACACTATTATTACTTCAGTAACTGAGGAAACGTCCACAAATAGGAAACCACTAGCCGCTGTGTTTTTTTTTAAAATCAAGTTCTGTATTTAGGAAGAAACAAAGCATTTCTAACATGACAAATTCTAGGCTATCAAGCGTAGGGCATGATCTCTTAACTTTTCTTCCACTAAATTAAATTTAAGGCACACGGGGTATTAATCTATACTATCGCGCATCGCTTGAACGAGTACGGGTGTGATAAAAGCATGCAGCCTTTACACCTCCGCCCCGGTAAACAATCAGCGCACAATAGCGAACCGTCTCCGATTATCCCCCCTTGTTTAGATCAAATGCTAAATTCCCCCTGAAAATGCCGGACATCAAAGGTGATAGGGAAATATTATAATCTCCCTTGAAGTTGTTACCGGGTCTGATCAGTTTTTCCACGTGCTTTCTGTCATTTCCCGATGATTGACATGTCAGGTCGAGTGAGAACTCTGTAAAACAGACCGGTTCGCCACCCTTATTATCGGCATAATGCAAATAATAGGTAAGCAAATCGTTAACGTAAGAAAGACAAGAAAAATAGGCGTGGCTAAATGTCAGTCCACAGACAGCGAAAAGCGTGGGTTTTACCGTAGCAAAAACGTAAACACTATAGAGGAAACAAGGTAGATGGATTTATGTAGTCTATTTATATACACGTCACAGTTCATCCCGGCTTGAAGACATGAAACCATTTCATGTCTCATTTATGAAAATAGAGCTACTTTTATCCGTAGCTTCCGGGTGATTGTTATCTTCAATTTTACTCTCTTCCTCCATGCTCCAATTTCGACTTATAAAGTCTGCTCCCACGTTTTCTTTTCCTGGTATATATTGAATCTTAAAAGAATACACGCTTAGCAACAAAGCCCAGCGCATGATCTTCACGTTGAATTCCTTATTGGCTCCAAGAAACGCCAGTGGAGCATGGTCCGTTTGCACCGTGAATGACACTCCATACAGATATTCATTGTGCCTTCTGATGCCGTGTACAAGTGCTAGACATTCCCGCTCCACGGTCGAATAATTTTGCTCTGCTGCATTCAGTTTTCGGCTGCCGTATGCCACCGGGAATAGCAGGTTCGGATTATTGTCGTCTGCTTGGAGCAGAGTTGACCCGATCCCTTGACCCGATGAGTCGACCCGCAATATAAAAGGTTTGTTAAGGTCAGGTAACCGTAAAATTGCATATTCGGACAGCTGTTCCTTGAGAGTGCCGTAAGCTTGTTCGCACTTAGCATTCCAAATAACTTTCTAAGGCTGCCCCTTCTTTGTAAGGTTAGTAAGGGGTGCTGTTAGGCCATTGAAATTGTTAATGAATTTCTGGTAATATGCACACAGTGATAGAAATGAACGTGTGTCTCTCTTCGTTTTAGGCCTTTTTGCTGCACGTATTTTCTCTACGCTCTTGGCAACTGGCCACATGGAACCGCGAGAAATGGTATGCCCCAGGAAGTCAAGCTTTTCATATCCGATTAAACATTTGCTCGGACTGGCTGTCAGGCCGGTTTCCTGTAGTCTCATGAAGAGCATAGCGACCGTCGCAATTTGTTCGTCGTAATTTTCCGTTGCAATCAATATGTCGTCCATGAAATTGTGGATATGCGGAATTTGCTCGTTTCTGTCTGTTGTGCTTCAGAGAGAGTGTCATTGAATTTTACATCATGGTAAGATTCCGTTTGTTGCAACGGATATCCCATGCAACTATCGTCATCTTCCGCATCTTTAGTTGCTATGGCGACCGCAAGGAGATGTTCGGGGGAAGGCACCGGTCTTTTGAAATATTTCTTTAGCAGATTTACATGGTAAACCTTTTCCTTACCTTTAATAGAGATCTTATAGTTGGTTCTTGAGATCTTTTTTAAGGACGGTAAACGGCCCTTGCTATCCGATACGTAGTTTGTTGCTTCCGGTTGGAAGTAACAACACAACTTTCTCTCCTGGTTGTAGTTCTCTCTCTTTCGTTGCTTTATTGTATCGTTTAGCGGGCTTTGTGCGTGCTTTCTTAAGGTTTGTTGTTGCTAGATCCCATCATAGTTGTAACCTTTCCTTAAGTTCCGATACGTATTTGCTGGCTTAGACGACTGTCTCGTCAGCCTTCTGGTCTGTCAGTGACCGGAGTAAGGCTTCTAGCGGCCCCTTAATAGGTCTGCCGAATAGAAGTGTAGCTGGTGGTAAACCTGTAGAAGCCTGTGGGACTTCCCTGTAGGCGAATAAGGCTGCAGGAATGAAAAGGTCCCAATCTTCAGGTTTCTCTTGTCCCAGCTTACGTAACATCATCGTGAGGCTGCCGTTGAAGCGTTCCACGAGCCCATTTCTGGCCGGATGGTACAGGCTGGTGTGGATGTGTTTGGCCCTCAAGATCTTAAAGATCTCATCCATTAACAGGCTACGGAATTGGGATCCGTTATCCGTCAAAACTTGTTGAGGGAATCCCAACCGTGTGAAAATCTGCACTAGGGCGTCTGCGACATGCTTGGAATCCGTGCATGTTAGCGGTATAGTTTCGGCCCACATAGTGCTTGTGTCGACTAACGTCAGGATAAACCTGTTCCTTCTTTTAGTCCTTTCTAGGGGTCCTACAATTTCGACAGCAACCCGTTCAAATGGTGTCCCCACTATTGGCATTTCTCCCATGGGAACTGGGGTTGTCCAAAGCTTTGGTGCCACACGTTGGCACTGGGCGCAGGATTTTACATATCTGATAATATCAGAGTTTATTCCTGGCCACCAATAGTGAGTCGATATTCGCTGAATAGTGGCGTTTTGTCCCATATGTCCGCTAAAGGGAAGAGAGTGCCCCATTTCTAAGATTTGGTCTCTGTACTGCGTCGGGACTAGGAGCTGATTATATCCCTGTTCAGGGTTGCCCGTTCTACGATACAATACGCCATCCTTAGAAAAGATGTCTCCGTTGTGTCTGGGGTCCTTGGCCATGGGCAGGTTCCTAAAGCAGGACTCCAAGGTAGGGTTCTTTTGTTGCGCCTCCTTTAGATCCTTAGTGTTAATATTTCTAACAAAGTCAACAACGCACCATGAAAATAATGAAGAGAAATGCATACATGCTCTTTAAGAAAGTGTTGAATTCAGCTGTCACAGTGTTAGTGTGCCGTTTCCGTATTTTCCGAAAAACGTGGCGCGATTAATCTCACTGGTTACAAAATTTCATTCAGAAAATTAGTAGTGTGGGGATATTTATCTTTTCGGTGTCAACATGATGCCATAATGTTGACTACATTCTAGGTCATTGAGTGGAGAATGTATTTAACTTTGTGATGATGAGCAGAAAAAAAAATGGAACGAATGAAAAGGACTAAGGTTAATTAATGTGTCATAAAGAAAACATTATTTGGTATATAACACAATCTTTTTAGTATAAGAACTTTTTTAAATGTTTATCAGATTACATTAAAGAGAATTAGTTATACCCCTTGAATGTTTGTCTCGTCAATCAACAGTTTTATTCTTGGTACAGTTTCTGAAAGCGACAACCTCACGTCATTTTCAGACTCCACTTTTTTTATTCTTTGGATTACATTATGAACTCGTAGTTCTCTTTTCATTAAACAACTTTGTTTCTCACTAAGACTACTACTTTATGAATATTTCAGTTTGATTATATGCAGTATGGCCCACGCGTTTGATTTAGTAGATGTAGTGAAATTGACAGAGATACAACGGTAAAATACCTCCAAAGATAACATTTAAGGATAAAAACATAATGCGTAGGCTGCGAATAGTACATGATCGCCTAGACCGCGGGTCATCATCCTCCATAATAATTGACTTGCTAGACAGGAGGGGAACGGCGGATCAAAAAGGAAAAAAATATGACTGGAAAGATTGCGTGAGACTAGAAAGGCTAAGGAGACGCAATTGGGGGGGGGAAACGGAGAAAAGTCACGTTTCCCTAGTTGACATAAAAAGTAAGCAACTCGACAGAAGGGACCATAGATATGTTACGCCACAGTCATTTATTGGACGCTTTTGCGCGATACCAAGCCCTTGATTTGAATTCAGCGGCTAAAACGCAGATGTTTGGAATATTACAAAAATTAAAAAGTAAATTTTTCTTAATATTAATGTTAGGAATATAAAAATTAGCTGGCCGGATGGCCCATTCTGAGCAGTGAACTAATATGGTCTTAATTTTACAGACGGATAGATAATATTGAAGATAATGACAAAAGACAGTGTTGTTCACATCATCGACAGACTGTATTGAATCTAAAAACGTCGCTAATTGCAAAAAAAAAAACACGACCTTGAGACGCAGGTGTTCAAATCTACGTAGTATGGAAGAGAGGGACATTGGTGGTAGCTGTGTCTAAATATAACTTTTAACGACAAAATTTTGGAGGGGAGAGAAAGGTTGGTTCAAAAATCAAGTACATTTTTGTAGAAACACAAGTAGAGACGGACAGACTAACAGATAACCATCCATACTTGACTGAAGCATGACTGAAATGACTTTAGTGTAGGAAATTTGAATTTAAAATAAACCTAGGCAGTGATTGGCCACAGACAATCATATCATTAGCGCTCAGACGCGAAAGTGGGGCCATTCTTCAATAGTTGTTCAGTGATAGACACAGATTTTAAAGTGTGGTGATTTCCATATGAAAGAAAGTGAAAGAAATTTAGGGACGCCATACTATAGCCAGCAGCTCAGCTGAGTTTTGCTAGCAATTCTGTGTTATTTATTCATAATCTGGTAAGATTGAAATTATTTCCTTATATATATTTTGAATATTGTTTCATGTTCGAGTGATTTGATACTGCCATATCGAAATCTAGCCTTACAAACAAGTAGGGATTTGCTCTAGACCCCCCGCCCTAGTCAGGGTCTAGGGACCAACAATGTACATAAACTCCAGCAAGGATTATGCAAGACAGATCAAGTGTTGAGAATAATGAAACATATTACCTATCCTCTTTTAGGGCAGAAAACTAATAAATATTTTTTCAGAATCTATAGTCTGGGAGGATCTATCTGATGTAAAACCACCATGGTAAATGTGCTGTTTGGTCAGAGAGATCTGACCTGTCTGTATGATGTGGTTGTTGTGTCAGTGTTGTGTCCAGACGTGGGTAGAGAATAGATTTTGACACATGGCCCATACTTTGATTGCAGAGCTGTGAGTTTCTGTTGTCAACAAAGCAGTGTCTATTCAGTTGGTGACTTTACTCGAGTGTATCTGTGCAGTACTTGTGACAGAGACCACCATTATTGCCCGCCAGCACGGAGAGGTGGGACCACCTGATTTCAGCACCAGAGCTACAACTACAAGATGAGTGAGCCTCTGGTCTGCTGGACATTCACCAACGCTGTGTAGTTACTAATACCCCCATAAAAATTCCCACCATTTTCTGGACACTGTGTAGTCAATATAGACAGGTGTGATGAGGCCACCCCAACAGCACAAACATTAACTATCCTCCCAAGTAGATGACTACTAGAACATTTTAATAAAACTAACTAGTATAGTACATATATATGTACACTATTGCATTTATGATATAATATTCCATGCATTTCTTTCATAATCTCTAAATCCTTTTAAGTTCTGGTCAACCTAAAAAATTGATCCAGAACAAAATAAATGTAATATAATTCTATCAAAAAATTTTACACACGTGAGTTAGTTCAGTGTATTTTAACATTTATTAATATTATTAGTCTTGTTAAATATCTGTGGGTATATCTATAACCTATTACACCACACTACATATCATAACCCTAGACACTTTACGTAGCCACATTCATTAAAAAAAAAAAATTAAGTGTGAGGTCGTAGTGGTAGCAAGAAAGGCCTTCTGACAATTCTCAACTACATTTTATCTCAGGAGCCTTCACAGCTGGCCTCATACAATTACATTTAGTAATATCAACATCATACAATACCATCAAACACCACTACATATATTGGGGTCTTGTCCGGGGATAATTAGCCCAACAGTAATATTAGGATCTCCTGGTGGGAGAAATAAAAGTAGGGAAATAAATTGTAAAATTCCCTTTAACATTAAAAGTGTCCCTACAGATAAAAGTTGGTGAATCTTCACAGCCAGTAATAATTAATTAGTTAACTGGTTAGTTAGAATTGGTTAGACTATAGTCATAAGAAGTACTTAGTGTATTTACTGGTTAGAGATTTATCTTGTATATTATTATATTGTCTAAAAAGTATGGCGGAGCTGGCAAAATTTAGATCAGCTGCTGTGCTCACCGCGAAGGAGATGGGAATGGATGGTCAAATTTTAATTCAATACGTAACGGCTGAATGTGATAAATATATTGAACGGGAAGAAAGGAGATTAGAAAAAGAGGCTGAAAGAAAATTAGAGGCTGAAAGGTTAGCTGAAGAAAAGAGGTTACAAATTGAGGCTGAGACAAAGAGGCTGCAGATTGAGGCAGAAGAAAAACGACAGCAAAGGGAGGCAGAAGATAAAAAGGCCGAAAGGGAGGCAGAAGATAAAAAGGCCGAAAGGGAGGCAGAAGATAGAAGGTTGCAAAGGGAGCACGAATTACGACTAAGGGAGCTGGAATTACAAGGCCAGGCTCCTGAAAATGGTGCCAGCCCTTTTGCCTCAGATGCTACGCCCAGTCTGGGAGCCTCAAACTCCGCTATGGGGTTTCATTTAGACCATTTTGTTGAAAAAGACGATGACATAGAGGGGTACCTAGGACGTTTTGAGTTATTAGCTACTACATATGGGTTAGAGAGAGAGAGGTGGAGCTTAAAGCTATCACAGGGATTGAGAGGTACTTCTTATGAAGTATTTGCCAAAATGAACAGGGAAGACCAAGACAATTATGACATGTTAAAGCAGGCTTTGTTATTAAGGTACGAGAAGAATGGTGAATTTTATCGTAAGAAATTTAGAAATGCCAAACTGTTGTCTGGGGAGACATACCACCAATTCTCTGCTAGACTAGAAACCTATTTGGAGAAATGGACGGCTCTGGGGAAGACCCAAGATCTTAAAGAAATGATCATGATTGAGCAATTGAGAGAGTCCATGGCTCCAGACATGAGAAAATTTCTCATGGAACAAGGTGCAGAGAAGTTGGGGGAAATTTTAAATGTTGCTGAGAGGTATCAGGCAGCCCAGGCAGAGGTAAGTGGTGCTAAGAAGAAGCACATAGACAATTTTAAAGCTCCACAGCAATTTAATAAATTTGATAATAGAGAGCAGGGAAATAAAGGTAGGACAAACTTTGAGCGGCCAAGAAATGACTATCGCGACAGAAACTCACAGTTCAATGACCAAAAGTTCAATGAAAGAAAACCGTTGAACCAAGGGAAAAGATGGTGTAAATGGTGCAAGAAGGATAACCATAACACCGAATTTTGTAGAAGGAAACCTTCAAACATTGCTGCAATGAAGTCGGGGACGCAAAGATTAAAGGTTAATCCTAAGGGACAACAGGAACCTTATCACCCCCCAGTTTGTGAGGATGTTATTTGTAATGGGGTCACCATAAGGTGCCTTTATGATACAGGTTTGGATTATGATTCAGTTGTGAAGTCTAGCCTAGTGGACCCAAGTCAGTATACCACAGAAACAGTGAAAATACAAGGGGCGACTAAGGACATACCACTCATGACACTTTCCATCGCAAGGATAACGGTGAAAACTCGCTATGTGGAAGGAGAAATCAGAGCAGCAGTGATAGATGAACCAATCTACCCTCTGATATTGGGGTGTAGATACGTCTTCTTGGGGAATCCCGAGAAACCTGTGATCATGGCGACAGTGCAGACCAGGTCACAGAAGAAGGAGGAAGAAGGTGAACCTATAAATGCTCATCCAGAGGAGATGAGGAAGGCGCAGGCTGAGGATAGGACACTCAAGCCATGTTTTAAAAAATTGCCCAAATGCCACACACCTCCGAGCAAGGGGGAATATTTCATGAAGAACAAACTATTATACAGGAAGACAGGAACTAGATCCCCTGGTCACGGACAGTTAGTTCTTCCCAAGATATATAGGGCAAACTTAATAAGGAGCTTACATGTTGGAAAAGATGGTGACCATGAGAAAGTCGGTACCATCTGCCAAAAGATTGCTCGAAAATACTATTGGCCCGACGTAAATGTCGATGTTGAAAACTTTGTAGAAGCATGTGGCGTATTTCATGAGGGAACACCCACAAAGGGAAAATATGTGCAGGACCTAGAAACGCCACGGGGCAACTTTAGGCCTGGAAGGAAAACTAATTATACTCGGGTAGACAAAGTGGAATGGGAGCCCCCTTTTCACACCCAGTCTTCACTTGAATGGATTAACATGGCCACTATGCGAAGAGTACAAAGAAGAAATTTTACCCAGGATAAGATGACAATCCCTCGGTCAGACTTATATAAACTGGAAGAACAGACAAGAGAGCGAAGATCTCTCATAAGCAATCTAAAGTGGGGAGACAAACCCCAGAAAAAAATTGGTAGTGGTCGATTTGTGAGTGATGATTCTAGGAAGAAAAGTCCTCATTATAAAGCTTCTAAGGGACGGGACCAGACGGGTTCCATGAAAAATGAGTATGATAAATTAAAGATCCAGATGTAACTTTATTAAGGACCTGGACAGATGAGAAGGCGGAAGAGACTGTTACCTCATCGTATCAATACGTGAACGAACTGACCACTCGTTTGAAAGCTGGATGGAAACTGGCAAATGATAATTTGAAACAAGCCAGGAAGAAACATGCAGCATATTTTAATAGGAAGGCAAAGGACAGGGAACTGGCAGTCGGAGAGAAGGTGCTGCTTCTACTACCCGGAAGCCAGAATAAATTACAAATTGGTTGGCAAGGTCCATATACGGTTCTAGAGAAGGTGTCTAGAACAAACTATAAAATTGACAAAAAGGGGAAGGAAAAAGTTTATCATGTAAACCTGTTAAAGAAGTATCTGACAGACCACTCCAGGAAAGCACCCCCTTATTGACCTTAGCTATTGCAACCCAGATGCAAAAAGAACCACTCACCTCACATGAATACCCATTACATCCTTGTGAAACAGCAGCACAGGTAAAAGTCAGTAAGCACCTGACTAAAAACCAGAGGGAGAGAGTTCAACAGGTTCTGGAGGAACATACAGATGTATTAACAGATAAACCAGGCCGTACAAATTTGCTACAGTATGACATGAAACTGGTAGACTCAAACCCAATCTGTATGAGAGCCTATTCTATTCCGTTCGCGAAGGAGAAGGCATTGAAGGAAGAAATAGAGTATTTGTTGAAGGAGGGGATTATTTCGCACAGTGAATCATCTTTTAGTTCTAGTGTCGTTTTGTTGAGGAAACCGTCTGGGGAACACAGACTGTGCATAGATTACAGGAAACTGAATGCTGTCACAGAAGGACAAGTGGATCCATTACCAGACACAAAACAGTTATTTGCCAGACTGAACAAGGCAAAATACTTTTCAAAAGTGGATCTTAGTAAAGGCTATTACCAGATCCCAGTGAAGCCTGAAGTGAGACCTTATTTGGCTTTTAGCACTTCGGATGGACATTATGAATTCAATATGCTACCATTCGGACTGAAAAATGCTCCGAGTGTGTTTTCAAGGATGATGCGAAAATTGTTGGATCCCCTGAATAACCCATGTATCACGAATTTCATGGATGATATTCTCGTCGCCACAGAGACATTTGAAGAACACATTGAAGCTCTGGAGATGTTGTTTGATAGACTTCGGGAGGCGAACTTAACTGCTAGGCCAACAAAATGTTGTATTGGATGCAAAGAGTTGGAATTCTTGGGACACATTGTATATCAGGGTAATATGACCCCTGATCCTAAGAACTTGGAAAAACTGCAGAGAGCACCTAGGCCACAAACAAAAAAGGACGTGCGATCATTCGTGTCGTTATGCGGATTTTATCAGAAATACATCAAAAATTTTAACGCTATTTGTGCTCCTCTGACTGATCTGACTCGCAAGGGACTTCCAGATAAAATTATTTGGACTGCACAATGTGAACTAGCGTTCCAAGAGTTAAAGGAAAAACTCACTAGCAAGCCTATTCTCAAACTGCCTGATTTGACACAGGACTTTGTCTTAAGAACCGATGCAAGTAATGTAGGACTCGGAGGGGCTTTGTTGCAAAGATCAGCTTCACCTGATGGGGAACTTAAACCAGTCGCTTATGCAAGCCGCAAATTGAATACGGCGGAACAAGGATACTCCACAAGCGAAAAAGAATGTTTAGCATTAATCTGGGCAATAAAGAAGTTTCAAATCTATCTGTATGGTAGGACTTTTGTGGTGGAGACGGACCATCAGCCTCTCGTGTTCTTGTCTCAGGCTAAGCATGAAAACGCAAGATTGCTGAGGTGGTCTTTGTTGCTTCAGCCTTATCAGTTTAGTATCCAATATATCCCAGGCAAATTGAATGTCGGTGCAGATTTCCTCAGTCGGCACCCCTGTGATCAAAATTAGAGTAGTGGCAGACGTGAGGAGTAATTTTACCTATGTGTATCGCTGGTTTTGAAACTTGCCATAGGCATGTTTTCAAGTGGGGAGATGTGTAGTGAAATTGACAGAGATACAACGGTAAAATACCTCCAAAGATAACATTTAAGGATAAAAACATAATGCGTAGGCTGCGAATAGTACATGATCGCCTAGACCGCGGGTCATCATCCTCCATAATAATTGACTTGCTAGACAGGAGGGGAACGGCGGATCAAAAAGGAAAAAAATATGACTGGAAAGATTGCGTGAGACTAGAAAGGCTAAGGAGACGCAATTGGGGGGGAAACGGAGAAAAGTCACGTTTCCCTAGTTGACATAAAAAGTAAGCAACTCGACAGAAGGGACCATAGATATGTTACGCCACAGTCATTTATTGGACGCTTTTGCGCGATACCAAGCCCTTGATTTGAATTCAGCGGCTAAAACGCAGATGTCTGGAATATTACAAAAATTAAAAAGTAAATTTTTCTTAATATTAATGTTAGGAATATAAAAATTAGCTGGCCGGATGGCCCATTCTGAGCAGTGAACTAATATGGTCTTAATTTTACAGACGGATAGATAATATTGAAGATAATGACAAAAGACAGTGTTGTTCACATCATCGACAGACTGTATTGAATCTAAAAACGTCGCTAATTGCAAAAAAAAAACACGACCTTGAGACGCAGGTGTTCAAATCTACGTAGTATGGAAGAGAGGGACATTGGTGGTAGCTGTGTCTAAATATAACTTTTAACGACAAAATTTTGGAGGGGAGAGAAAGGTTGGTTCAAAAATCAAGTACATTTTTGTAGAAACACAAGTAGAGACGGACAGACTAACAGATAACCATCCATACTTGACTGAAGCATGACTGAAATGACTTTAGTGTAGGAAATTTGAATTTAAAATAAACCTAGGCAGTGATTGGCCACAGACAATCATATCATTAGCGCTCAGACGCGAAAGTGGGGCCATTCTTCAATAGTTGTTCAGTGATAGACACAGATTTTAAAGTGTGGTGATTTCCATATGAAAGAAAGTGAAAGAAATTTAGGGACGCCATACTATAGCCAGCAGCTCAGCTGAGTTTTGCTAGCAATTCTGTGTTATTTATTCATAATCTGGTAAGATTGAAATTATTTCCTTATATATAATTTTGAATATTGTTTCATGTTCGAGTGATTTGATACTGCCATATCGAAATCTAGCCTTACAAACAAGTAGGGATTTGCTCTAGACCCCCCGCCCTAGTCAGGGTCTAGGGACCAACAATGTACATAAACTCCAGCAAGGATTATGCAAGACAGATCAAGTGTTGAGAATAATGAAACATATTACCTATCCTCTTTTAGGGCAGAAAACTAATAAATATTTTTCAGAATCTATAGTCTGGGAGGATCTATCTGATGTAAAACCACCATGGTAAATGTGCTGTTTGGTCAGAGAGATCTGACCTGTCTGTATGATGTGGTTGTTGTGTCAGTGTTGTGTCCAGACGTGGGTAGAGAATAGATTTTGACACATGGCCCATACTTTGATTGCAGAGCTGTGAGTTTCTGTTGTCAACAAAGCAGTGTCTATTCAGTTGGTGATTTTACTCGAGTGTATCTGTGCAGTACTTGTGACAGAGACCACCATTATTGCCCGCCAGCACGGAGAGGTGGGACCACCTGATTTCAGCACCAGAGCTACAACTACAAGATGAGTGAGCCTCTGGTCTGCTGGACATTCACCAACGCTGTGTAGTTACTAATACCCCCATAAAAATTCCCACCATTTTCTGGACACTGTGTAGTCAATATAGACAGGTGTGATGAGGCCACCCCAACAGCACAAACATTAACTATCCTCCCAAGTAGATGACTACTAGAACATTTTAATAAAACTAACTAGTATAGTACATATATATGTACACTATTGCATTTATGATATAATATTCCATGCATTTCTTTCATAATCTCTAAATCCTTTTAAGTTCTGGTCAACCTAAAAAATTGATCCAGAACAAAATAAATGTAATATAATTCTATCAAAAAATTTTACACACGTGAGTTAGTTCAGTGTATTTTAACATTTATTAATATTATTAGTCTTGTTAAATATCTGTGGGTATATCTATAACCTATTACACCACACTACATATAACCCTAGACACTTTACGTAGCCACATTCATTAAAAAAAATTAAGTGTGAGGTCGTAGTGGTAGCAAGAAAGGCCTTCTGACAATTCTCAACTACATTTTATCTCAGGAGCCTTCACAGCTGGCCTCATACAATTACATTTAGTAATATCAACATCATACAATACCATCAAACACCACTACAGTAGACAAGTCGGCAGCTAATTCTTTTTGTGGGGATCCCTGTCTTGTGAAAAGATAGGAACTACCAAAGAGTTTAGCTGCGGCACTATTAAAATGACCGCTGAGCATCTGCTTCAAAGATGTCCTGCATATGTGGAACAGAAAAAACGCATATGGCCGACACCAGTACCATTCGTCGAAAAGCCCTACGGAGATGCATAAAGCCTCAAGCTGACTACTGCTTTCTATGAAAACGCTCAAGTAGACGTCTAAGAATGTGTAGGAAGAAGAAGATGATTAAACAAGAATCACGTAAGTCGAGAATCAACTTATCCAAGTTAGAACAATACAGTACTTTAGAAGCAATGAATGTAGTAGCTGACGGGTTAAACATTTCTTGGTGTTTGGAGGACCCACCAGTAAATTACGAAAGTCACTAAATAAAGTCGTCGTACATTCAAAAACAAAAACTTCATTACGAATATGTTTTTCTGTAACCGCTGTTTCTCTTCCTTTGTCATATTTGTCTGTGCGTACTTACATTAGCGCTGGTCGTAGACCAGTTGTCTGTGATGTTTTGTAATACAGGTTGTTCAGACCCGAGTGAAACATTCCCAGTTACGACGGTTTGGCAACGTCTGCAGAATTGAAGAAGAACGTCTACCACGACACATATGGGAACACAATTACCAGGGATCCAGATGTCCAGGACGACCCAGAGTTCGCTGGGAGGACAACAATTGACAATCCCTGAAGGACGGAGGCCTGGCCTGGAACCAGGCCAAAGAAATACAGCTTACAGAATAACATGGCGCTTTGTCTGCCTAACCTCTACACCCCAAAGTAGAAGAGGTTTGTTTGGTTTTAAGGACCATCTTCTTTGCACACGGTCAACTCCATCAGTGCTCATAACTCCTCCGTTAGATCTCAAGGAGGATCTCAGCACATCTCATGAACTCTAAAGCACCGGCGAGGATCCCAATGTAAATTCTGCCACGACAGTGGCAGTATGGCCTACTCTTTACCATTTTAAAGTGCGCAACTTGCAGACGGGACCTCCTTGTCAGAGAATGCTTGGCATCAGTTTTCACTACACAGCGTGTACACAGGGGGAGTATGATATTATTAGTTCCCAGTGGTCATGACAAAAATGTTATCAAAACTATCCCCGGTTTTGGGATCCGACCCCGGTACCTTTAGACTTAGAGGCGAACGCCATGCCTCATAGCAACTCCGGCCCCCAGGGTAGAGGAGAAACGATGAAGTAAGAAAATGTGTTTAAAAGATTGTCGAAGTGTGCTTATTAGCGCCGATGAAACTTTTTTTTTTTTGAATACCCCTTCTGGGGCTCAAAGTGAGGTCTATTGTCTTTATCTAGTAGAATGTGTGAATTGTGTGTGATCTCGGCCTTGGCTAAGACACTTTGATCTTGAGAAGCGATGAAACATTTTGGTGTGCACGTCTCCCACTGCACCTGAGCCATAAATACAGAAATTACTAACTTTTTTATTTTTATTAATGTGTTTGCTATTTGTAGCACGCCCATTTCAACCATCTACCATATATGGATCCAGAAGCTACTATTGAATGTGGCAGAGCATATAAGTATTCACTTCTTTAACATGTGCATCAAATTCCATATTATTTAAAGTTTTTTTACTCGCAACACAAGAAAGAAAAGACATTTTTAACAATTTAACAATTGAACTAATATAAATAAGAGAATCTTTATGCCTTATAAAATTTTGTACAATAGATTGATAAACTTAAATAAATAATGAAAATCAGTTATTTAGTTTTAAATGTATTTTAATAATTAAATTGTTCCCCTTAGAAAGTAAATTGGATGCCTTCCCCTAACTTCTATATCTCTGCTACTTAAAATATCACATGGTTATGTTTTTTTTTTTTTCACTTATTTCCCAAGAGCGCTAACTCTTGTACGTTTCTTGGTTCAAGTCTTTACAGGCCTGTCCGCCTGAGATGGAAATTCTTGACCTTATTTTATTCTTCCTTCCCAGAGTTCGTTCGTACCCTTTTTATGGTTAGTGAAAAGCAACCTCGTATAATGGTTACGTCAAAGTATCCGACTGTAATATTCCAACGAAAACTCAGCAATGTAGAAAAATAAAATATAGTTTATTAACGTGATTTGGAACAGCGATGTCATTGGCACAATAGTGAAATACTTATGTCTTTCTTACACAAAGTAGTGAGTATCCAAAAATGAAAATGTAAATCCACAGGAATAATATATCTAATAGAGTAAAATACAAACTTGTCTACTTAAAAATACTTGTCTAACCTGAACAAAACTTGTCAAGTTAAAAACAACTTGTTTTGATAATCTCAAAGACGAAGTTCTGTAAAAATCCTCTCGCCTAACGAATCCTAAAATCTGTATAAGCCCTGGATCCTCTCAATCGCCCACGTCTCTTCTTTATATACTGCTCACTCTTTTTCCCCGCCAATTTTCACACGATGCTTTATTTTTCACACGATACCAAACATCTACATTTGCACACGCTTTTCTCAGCTTTTCGACTTTTTGCATACGACTCTCACTCTAGCAACGGAAAAAACTCAGATTTGCAACTTCTCCCAAAACTTTCCATTCAATAAACATGCACTTACTATTTTGTAGTTCTGGGACAGCTTTTCTCGAAGCCGTGAACTTTTCATGATACTGTATTTTGTGCATAAATGTCTTAACTGCTTTTAACGTTGTTATTTCTCATTTTATGTGGTTTTTAACACGTATTAATTGTAGTGTATGCTAAGCGGTCACACATTCTGACAGCATGACTGTTACCTCTGTACTTTTTTTCTAATTTGGGGGCGCGGGAGGAGGGGGGGGGGGGTCCCTCACTTTTGAATTAGCCATGAAAAAGTATATTTTTATTAATATCATGGTGAAACTCTAAGTGTTATATTATATAAATGGGTTTACTTTACCATGTATGTATCATAAATGCTTACAAAAAAGTTCATTTATTTTCACATGTATTTTAACGGGATATTATGTTACAATGTTTGTACCATTCATAATTTCAATGATCATTTTACTTTTCAATGTTTGTAACACTAATGCATGAGCATATTATTATGAATGCTGGAAAGAATGAACGGTGGAAAGGAAAGAAGGATTCTCTAGCGGACCCACATGTGACCTTGTCTGACCGGAACGGGAGCAAAACATCGGTCTTGTTATTGTGTATGTACACGGACTGGCCAGCTAATTCATTCACAGCAGACAGGAAGGTTTAAGAATGGACTGACCTATTTTAGGAACGAGACGCATGCATGGATACCAACATGCCTACGCTAGACACTGCTTATATTGTTTCTGTAGTAATCTGCGTGTTGCAGCAGAAAGGTAGTTACACATTTTTGTTTTGTCTAACAGATTTATGCAGTGCAAGTCTTGTCTCTTATTGCTGAAATGAGGTTACCTAGCCATTCCAGTGGTCCTCGTCCACCAGTCACAATAATTCTCTTCAATTACTTCAATTATTTCAAGACGTTCAAAGATTCTCAACACCAAACCTCACCCTACCATACTTCACCCATTATAACCCTCCATCCCACCTTTGAAAGCAAATTCGTTATGTGTGGATATCTCATCAACAGTGGATACCTTACACCAATCTTGGATTTATTGAATTGTGTTCAGATTCTGTGCCCTCTTGTGTGGATATTTTTTTCGAGCACTGAGGTTCATTTCAAAGCATTGGATTACGTTGTTTATCGAAGAGAACACCAAGATATAAGTTGTTTCCAACATTCACACCAAAGGAAGAAGCATTCATTTTCACACAAACAGTATTTTACATATTTTCCAACAGAGCCTATCAGGCCTGCCGGGAACTTTACTAATGTCGTGAAATGACGTCTGGTTCACATCACGAATTCTAATAACTCTGGTCTTAACGGCGCGCCATACATTGTAAAAAGATAGGATATACCGACCAATGGAAACGCTTGTTTTGGATCGGTGTTTACAACTGCAGAGAGCAGAAAATGGCCAGAACCTATTTTGTGTAATATGATGAACTTCGTAATTTTGCTACAGCAGTATAGAAGAAGTACCACTTGGCAGAGGTTATCAAGGCGATATTAGGGATGTTACTCTACCCGTAAGTAGTAATACTGATACTAATACTATTATAGGACGGGAGAAACCTTAGATTAAATGCATTAGAAGCTTCAGGTTGGCCTAAGTTTAACTGTTAAAACTATGCATAACAGAAAATGCAAGTAGTAACCAAAAAGATTATTATGTAGGTATGGAAAGCCTAATTCTAAGTATAATGTAAACTTTACTTGACTAAAATCGCATCAGGAATAACGGAGATAATTTAAAAAGCATTTTTCTTACATTTTACGATAGGCAGATTAGTCCCACATTTTCTGATTTTGATTACCTCTTTTGGGATTTCCGTCTCATACGGACGAGGCTAGACTATAAATAGAATCGCCTAACAAACTTCGGTCAGTCACTATTTAAAAAAAAACCCACAGAAAGCGGGGGAAAGCAATGCATAGACAAATGCAAGCGTTTGCCTTTCTGCAACTGTAGCAGACCTTAATTACCCATTGAGGGCCAGTATTTGTGTGTGTACCTGAGGGTAAGACCGAATTTATTCACATATATATATATATATATATATATATATATATATATATATATATATATATATATAATCGTGTGTAATTATAATAATTAATCCACTGGGCGATACGATGTGTATAAGATGTGTAGGAATAGACTGTGTATTCTGTAAAACTTACAGGCTCATGTGTACTTCTAGTGGCAAAGCCCGCCTTAAGAAATATTTAAATATATTGAGGAAGATGGCAAATTGTGTCATTAAGTTGGTAAAGGTATTTAAAGAAGTATTTCTTGAACTGAATAAGACACCTGACAGGAACATAAAGAAGTATGAAAGGGATGGATTCACGGTATCGTTTGCCATATTGTTTAATAGTTTTACTCACAACCAAATTATTGTATGGAGGCGAATCATAGGACGATACTTATAAATCAAAAGGTAGAATTAAATTGTGATCACTTTATATTAAAATGATTGTTGTTGACTACACTATACCTTGTGCGTCTGCTGCACGCTTATCTGGAACTGTCTATCGTCCCCCTCTGTGTCATAAGAGGTGTAAGGATAGAAAATACAGGGATTGCGTTTGAATTCATTGCAGGTTTAATCCTTTAAACACAAGCTTCAAAAAGCAGAAGAGGCTACTCTTACTAAAGTTTCGTCGTATGCAGTGCCAATTGGTGATAACAGGCCCAAAATCACGTGAATACTTACTGGAACAAGGTAATCTGAAATTGAGTTTCCAGCAACAAAGGAGCCAGCTGCCGTGATGCAGATAAGTTGCGTACTGCAACTGTCAAGCTAATCCAGTTCACATTAAAAGAACATATTTTCCAGTTCAGGATGACTAAAATAATATAGTGTTTTACAACTTTAAATAATAATAATAAACAATTCTACCAGTAACTACTCCAGCCAGAGAAGTTATCTACAAGATGATAGACATTGTGAACCAAGAAACAAAACTTTTTATTTAACTATTATTTATTTTATCATGTAAACTATTTGAGTTCAACATTTTCAAACAGAGAAAAATATCTGTTAATTAAATTGTAAATATTCACCATAAGACTTTTCTTAAGTTCTTTAAATTGAATTTTAGTTCTTGTTGGTGATATAAATATACTATATATATATATATATATATATATATATATATATATATATATATATATATATATATATATATATATATATATATATATATATATATATATATATATATATATATATATATATATTAGGGAGTATTACTGATAAGACCAGACTCTTATCTGGCACTATCCTGGTATCATCTGATACACCTTTATGTCCAGGATATCTTATTCTAAATAACATCACAAACCTCTCGCGACAACTAACACAATTCATTCATAATCCTTTTTTCACTATTTGTGTAATATTTTTTCTTCTTTAAAATCATCAAATTGTTGTGAGTTTGTTTTCTCGTGATAGTCTTTATTTTTTGCTGTAAAACCTTTATTGATTTATTTACATCTCTAAATTGAAATAAATTGAGTTAGCCTTGATAGGATTGTTCGTTCTGTTCAGACCACCAAATCCTCAATCAAACTTTACTTCTTGACCCTACTATTTGTGAGTGACACAGTGTGTGCAAAAGAATAATATTGTCGCCAGAGAAAACAAGGAGAGCTGTGTGTGTGGTTTTCTTAGTGAAGAACTCACTGACTCAGCCTGTGCCTTCTGCCTATCTCTCTTGCACATCACTATCACACGTCCGTGTGCACAATTGTCCCTCACCCCTATATAGCTGTCAAGCTTTACTTACTGTTAATTAAATTTTCATGCGACAACATCTTTAAAAAAAAAAGGCAGACTAAATAATTTGTACTGCAGTTTCAAATTAGATTTTAAAAAAACAATAAAAGCAAATTAACACCATCCCATGACAGGCCGATCAGTTCAAAGACACAGAAGTTCAGCAAGTTGAAAGTACTAGGGCTGACTTCAACGTTACATTTTTATTTATTTATTATTATTATGACTATTTTGTGTGAGTGTGTGTGTTTGTAAAAAAAAAAAGGCGAAAGCATTTAGCTGGGTAGCTCAAGGGTTAGACCCATTCTCGTGTTAGGAGGTGGCACATGAAAGGAAATATATTTGTAAAAGCCGGATTTATTAAACACTATTTCTTTCATAAATTGGGGGGGGGGGGTGTATATGGGATTTGTGACGTCACACAAGGTGGATCTGGGTTTTTGTGACGAAGTGTGACAAATGGGGGAGGGCAGTTTTAATGTGGCAAAAATTGCGTTACGTTTTTTTTTGGAAGACCACATTCTGTGACAACCTCTGCATCCAAATTCTAGTACTACTAAAGTTAGTTCATCGAATCTCGATTTTAATTGAAAAGAAGCACACAAAGAAACATTTTTTAATGTTTTATATTATTTAAAAGGGAAATATCCAGTTTAATCTCTGACAGGTTAAAATTAAGACAAATAGTGTTTATAATTATATACAGGACAATTAAATATTTCCCAGACTTCATATACTTCACTGGTCAACGACTTACTACAGTAATGCTACATCTTACTTACTTACTTAGTCGTTTCCCTTCTATCGTGAGGTGTAGAGGTTTGGAACAGAGAGCGCCAGACTATCCTATCGACTGTCTTCCTCCTGGCCTGGTTCCATTCTAGTCCTCGGTCCTTCAAAGATTGTCTAATGTTGTCCTCCCAGCGGACTCTGGGTTGTCCTGCAGGTCTGGATCCCTGGCTCTTTGTTTCCCATGCTTGTCGTGGTAGCCGATCTTCTCCCATTCAGCAGACATGACCAAACCATCTTATTTGGGACTGTTCTACTTGGGTCTGCAGGGGGTGGGATTTTAGGCCTTGACGTATCGTCTGGTTGCGGACCATGTCTCTTCTTGTTACTTCAACCACCTTCCTCAGATACCTCATTTCTGAGGTTTGGATCTGGCTTTTGTGGGTTGTAGTCATTGCCCATGACTCGCATCCATATGTCAAGACTGGGACATAGGTGGTGCGGTATACAGCCATCTTCGTTTTCTTACCAACCTCTCTCTTGCTGAGGAATCCTCGATTTATGGCCTGAAAAAGTCTCCCAGCTGCTGCTTTTCAAGTGGCCAACTCTTCTTTGATGCCTCCCTTTCGGTCTATAATAGCTCTGAGGTATTTAAAGTGGTCGACCTGCTCTAGGACCTGTTCTCCCAGCTTAATCTGATGTCTTCTTTCTTCTCATGATATCACTGTGGATTTTGTTTTAGAGCTGCTTATGACCATCCTTATCTTCTCCAGCTCTTCCTTCCAGACTTGCAGGTTGGATTGGAGATGTGCCTCTGATTTAGCAAATTTAGCAATCAGGGCAACATCATCAGCAAATGCCAGCTATGAAATACAGACCTGTCTCATCTTCCAGTACTTTCTTGTTCTCTGCAAGACTTCTAGAAGCTCTGTAAAGCATGAATCAGAGGTGCTGGAATGTTCTTCCTTGCCAAACAGTCCCAAAGTTTGCTTCAGGGGACCCTGTCAAACGCCTTTTCCAGATCTATGAAACAAAGATGGATCTCACTCTTTTACTTAAGGGCCTTTGCGCTCAACTGTCTGAGTGTGAAGATTAGGTCTTGAGTACTTCGGTTTGCTCGGAATCCGCACTGGACCTCATCCAATTGTGGCTCAGCTAGGCGTCAGAGTCTCTGCTCAAGGATTCTAGAGTAGATTTTACCAGGGACACTGAGAAGGGATATGCCTCTATGGTTTCCACATTGTCGATTGTCACCCTTTTTGAAAATTGGTGTTATGATAGCAATCTCCCAATCCTTTGGTATGGTCTTGTTGCACCACTCTGCCTGTAGGACCCTTAAGAGTAATAGGTCGCCTGATGCTGCCATGTACTTAACCATTTCTGGTGTTATACCATCATGCCCTGCTGCTTTGCCCATCTTGATTTTCTCCAGTGCTGCCTTCAGTTCTTCCATCTTTATGTCATCTTCACCATCATTGGTTTTTTCTCTTCTGTGCTAGTGGTTATCATTTCTGATGCTTGACCTTGCTCACCATCAAGGAGTTCTGAGAAATATTTTTTACATTACTTCCTTTGGGGCAGTAAGCAATTTGCCTTGCTTGTCCTTTATAAATTTGAGAGGGCATTGTTTTTCCTTCCTCATGTTCTTTAGGGTCTTATAGAACAATTTCTGGTTTTCCTGCGCATCTTTTTCTAGCTTTTCTCCAAGTTCTTCCCAGGACTTCTATTTTGCTGCTAGCACCTTGTTCTTTGCTTCTGTTCTGAGTATCACATATTCTCTATATTTCTCTATTTGTCGTGCTGTGTTTTTAGCTCCTAAGTATTGTTTCCATGCCATTTTCTTCTCTCTTATTTTCTCTTTGACTTTCTCTGTCCACCAAGGTGCCCTCTTTCTCTTATTCCCAAGTCGGACTTCACCACATGCTTCTGCAGCAGCTGTCTTCAAGATGTCTTTGAATTTATCCAGAGGGTTTCCAAGTCATCAGGTTGTTCTTCTGTGTTTCTCACATATTTCTTTATAGATTATTATTATTAAAATGTTCATTTCTTACGAACTTTCTACGTTTTTTTTAAATCAAGTAATATGTAGTGTTATCCACTTAAAAAAAAAATTAAAAGCAGCCGTAAATAATAAATTGTGCTCAGTGCGACGTAATCGTTAAAATAATCAGTAACTTGCTGGCTGCCGTCTGCTTTAGCAAAAAATGATGAATGAACGACACACCACGCTGGCTCTCCCAAATCCCGCATCAACTGAAATATAGACAGCTTGATTTTATTGGTTGATTTTTTTTATTCACGTGGCCTAACATCTCACCGAATCTCACGTCGCAAATATTGGCTAAGGTGTAGCACAAGACGATCGATTTATATATATTTAATAATTAGGCGAATAACCTGTACAGAAATTATGCATGGGGCGTACACATCTGAAAACACAAACACCTTGTACAGATTACGGGTAAACCATAGCGTGTGGCATGTATGGTACATACTTTCTGTACAGGTTTTTTTTTGCCTAATTATTAAAAAAATGTATATATTGTTGTCAACATCCGTATTGAGTTTCCTCTTATATCCAGTGCGAAGAATTGTACTAAATGTGCTCAATACAAACAAGGAAAAAGCAGTAAACAATAACCTTTGCGAAAGTCACAGAATCATCAGTCTTTAGAATGAACAAAACTTACAGTCACAGAATCATCAGTCATGAGAATGAACAAAACTTACATCCACAGAACCATCAGTCAGGAGAATAAATAAATAAATTTGAAGCCATAAAAACATCATTCAGGAGAATGAACAAGTCATTAAAAGCAAATACGTAATTTAATATATTGAACTCAGCCATCCAGAAAACATGAGAGAATGGCACAAGACAGAAGGGCTTGATGGGAACTGATTGAAGGTCTATGCTCCCCAGGGAGCCAAAAGATAACAATGACTTATGAAACTTCATAGTTATATGAAAGGTCTCACAGAGTTTACTACTATAGTTATATAAAAGGTCTCTCAGAGTTTACTACCATAGTTATATGAAAGGTCTCTCAGAGTTTACTACCAGACTGAAGACAGAAAATATTGAAAATCCCCAACCATGCTCAAATATACTGTTCAAAAAAAGAAACGCAACTTTTTTGGTATTACTTTTATAAAAGATATTCGCTGATTGGACATCAGTCAACCTATCGACTGTGTCCACCTGGTTATTGACTTCTCGTGGTTACCTGAATTGTACTCACCTCATGATTCGTGGGGTCATGAAAGAGGTCAAGGTCAAAACAACATTTTTTGACATTAACTCGTGACAGGTTCATGAGAATCCCGTGAAACTTACTGAACACAAAACTCTCTGACCATATTATTGAATGCCTATAAAAGATTGACGCTCGTCGAATAAATTCAGTTGAAAATTCAATGCGCAAGTATGGCTCATCTCACTACAGAGCAATGACTCATCATCATTGGACGTTTACAGACTGGACAGTCACAAAGTGTAGTGGCCAGACAATTTAATGTGATTAGAAGCACCATTAGTCGCCTTTGGAGGCGATTTCAAGAAACTGACTCAGTGGCAGACCGGCCACGCAGTGGAAGACCCAGAGTCACAACTCCTGCCAAAGACCGCTTCATACGGCTGCGTCACCTCAGGAATCGACTTGCATCTGTGTCCTCCATAGTCCAGTCAATGTCAGCAGCTCGTCGAATTTCAAATCAAATGGTCAGGAACCGGCTGCACGACTCTGGCCTTTGGGCTAGAAGACCCTACAGAGGTCCTGTTCTTACGGACCGGCATCGCCAGAACCGACTGCAGTGAGCGAACCAGCATCGTCAATGGACCTTTTGGGAATGACTGGAGACGGGTTTGGTTTAGTGATGAATCATTTTTTGTGCTCCAGCGACACGATAGACGGAGAAGAGTTTATCACAGAGTCCATGAGCGCTACACCCAGAACAGCGTTGATGAGGCTCCTCCACATGGTGGTGGAGGTGTACTGATGTGGGGAGCGATCAACGTTATGGGAAGAAGTGACCTGGTGCAAATTGAAGGACGCTTGAATGCTCAACGATACGTCGCTGAAATTCTTCGTCCTCACGTCCTTCCACTTCTGGCTGCACGAGGGTCGATTTTTCAGCAGGATAACGCTCGACCTCATGTGGCACAACTCACCACCCAGTTCCTCGCTGACAACAACGTCCAGACCATTCCGTGGCCAGCCATGTCATCAGGCATGAACTCCATAGAACACTTAAGGGATGAACTCGACAGACGACTCCGCCAGCGAGACGTGGCTCTAGCCAATCTCCGACAGTTGTCTCTTGCACTGCGGGAAGAGTGGGCAGCCATCCCATAACAATAGATCCAACGGCTAATCGGATCCATGTCAAGGAGATGTGGTTCTCTGATAGAGGCCAGAGGAGGCCATACACCTTACTGAAACGGAGGCCTCAGTCGCAAAGAATAAAAGTCCAAAAAAAATTTAATGAACATCATTTCATTTTTAAAGTCTGAATGTTTCTTCATGCCAAGATTGAAATATTAATTCCGTAAAATAAAATTTTGGTAGAAGTATGAAATTTGGCGTCCATTACCACTGCAATAATGTTGCGTTTCTTGTTTTGAACAGTATATAAAGGCTGAATTTGATCTCATCTTGATGTCATTCTCATTTCTATTTGTATTAATAAGGCAAAACTGGTTGTACTTGTAGTATAAAGCTAATACTTTTTTGTATTCGAAGTGTAAGTCTAATTCCTTTTGTACTGCAGGTCTGTATTCTTTTCTCAGAACACCCGAAAACTGAAATATTATGAAAATAGAAAGTTTCTTTGGGCTAGTTGTGGATCACATTTTAGGCGATTTTTTACTATTTTGGACAACTTTTAAACACGTTTTGAATGACTTGAGCTATTTGGGCTACATTGGGGTGACATTTGAAAACTAAAGAAATTCTAGTTACCGAAGCAAAGCTGTCCCAGATGATTTCAGATGAAAGGATACAGATATGTAATAACATAAGTCTAATTCCTTGTTTATTAGTAATAGAAGTTTTGTTCTGTTTTGATTAATGGTGCCATTCTCTTGGTTTACTTTTTCTGTTGCCTTGTTTTAATTCAGGACACAGCAATCCTCAGGAAGTTCTTGTGACTGTTCGTGGTTACATGGAGCACTTCTTCGGCTGTCAGGAATGTTCTAAAAATTTTCTGCTGATGGCCAAGTCCATTGAGGAGGAGGTGCACACCCACAAGGACTCAGTGCTGTGGTTGTGGAGTGCCCACAATAAAGCTAACAAGAGACTACATGGAGATGTCACTGAAGATCCTCAGCACCCAAAGATTGAGTTTCCATCAGATAAAATGTGTCCTCAATGTCACACTGAGGTGTCTGTGGGTGAGGGCACAAAATGTTCTTGGGAAAGGGCAAAAGTGCTGGAATTCTTAGTAAACTTCTTTTCCGAGAAGAGCATTGTCATATCAAATGAACTCGGAGATGCACATCAGGCGACTAAAGGTGTCATTGATATGTCCGCTGGAAATAACGAAGTAGACTGGTGGGAAAACAATCTGCAGGATGGAGATTTGAGACGAGTCTTGTTGCTGCGTAAAAAGAAACGAGAGACTGGGAAAGGAGATTTAAACCACAAAATTGAAGATAGAGAAGATTCCTTTTATTCAGAACAGGTCAGATCAAGACAAGATGAAAGTCAGGTCTTCCGCCTTTGGGGACTGACCCATATAGATTTTAGTTTGTGTGTAATCTTTTATTTATTAAGTACTGTAATTATACTCGCCTTATACCATCATTTTATTGTAAGGCGGCGCATGGTACTGTGTAAAAATACGACATCTTAGCTTTAGCTCAGTTATAGCACAAATAGGTTTTTGTCACTCTTGATTGTATGGGTCATCATCAGAGATGCAGCTGTCATTCATATCCTGTCTTCGATATGTGTTTGTATACTACAGCTGCTGATTTCCTTTCTCATTTGGCAAACATTTCTGCCTCATTTGGTGATGTTCTTTCTATTTGGGCATGTGTTCCTCATATCTGATGGTTCCCTTTCTGATTTGGCATGTATCCTTGTCTGTTATCTTGTGGTTCTCTTTATGATAGGGCATGTATTTCTATCTCTTATCTTGTGATTCTCTTGGTGTGGTTCCATTTCCAATAGGACATGTAGTCCTGTCTCTTAACGTATAGTCACTTTGATTACGGAAACAACAACAAACAGATTGATTTGTCGTTGCCCTAAAGACGCCATTAGGCGTGATGGGAACAACGGCAAAGAAAATCTATTCGCTGTTGCCCTTAAGACGCCACTAGGCGTAATGGCCACAGACTGCTTTGCCGGTCGTTGGCTAAGGACGGAAGAAGAAGAAGAAGATGTATTCCTGTATGTTATCTTGTCATTCCCTTTCTGATTGGGCATGTATTTGAATCTCTTTATCTCCTGTTTCCCTTTTTGGTTGGTCATATATCCCTCTGATCTTGTGGTTATCTTTTTGATTTTGGCTTGTCTCATATCTTGTTGTTCCCTTTTTAATTTTGCGTGTGGTCCTATCTCTTTATCTCTGGTTCCCTTTTTGATGGGCATGAACAAGTATTCCCACCTTTCTTGTGGTGATTGCCTTTCTGATTTGACGTAGACCTAACTCTTCTCGGTGATTGAGCTTTTGATTTATGTGACATGTCCATAGAATCAATTTATATTATCTTACATGATAATCTTGTTTGTCTCATTCTGCGGGTTGCTTGTTAAAAAATAAGGCTTTCTGGTATTAATTTTTTTGTATTTAATATATGTTAAAGT
The DNA here is from genome assembly GCA_024509875.1 of Oreohelix idahoensis. Lineage (NCBI taxonomy): Eukaryota > Metazoa > Mollusca > Gastropoda > Stylommatophora > Oreohelicidae > Oreohelix > Oreohelix idahoensis. Next base: position 117,260 of record JAMPIV010010345.1, on the reverse strand, counting down.
CTGTTGCCACTTTTGTCTGGCTTAATCTTTATTTATCTGCTCTGGTTTTTTTTTTACGGTAGTTCTTTGTTGCTGGTCTTATTTCAGTAGTGTTCTCCTCAGACATTTATGGCAGAAGTCTAGAGGGAATGACAAGTTACTTGTACATGCCCAGTCAAAAAAGGAACTGGAGAAAAAAGAGTTATGAATACATGCCCAGTCAGAAAGGGAACTGTAAGATAAGAGATAAGAATACATGCCAAATCATAAAGAGAACCACAAGATCAGAGGAATATATGCAAGCTCAAAAAGGGAACCAGGAGATAAGAGGAATATATGCCTAATAAAGAAAATGGAACTAGGAGATAGGAATACATGCATACCTGTCAACCTGTATGAATTTTTCGTAGAGTGTACGGATTTTTGATACTTTTAGCAGTGTACGGCCGTACAGACTCGTTGTACGGATTTTTCCCCCCCCCCCCCCCCCCCCAAAAAAAATTTTTTTTTTTTTTTAAATTCTAAAAATATTTTCCGACCCAAGTTTTTTTAAATTTTAAATCAGAAAATATTTTCAAGCCCAGGTTTTTTTTTTGTAACCAATTTTTTAAATTTTTAATTCCGGAAATCGGCGTTCGTTTTTAAACTGATGTCTCTCTCAGCAACCAGTCAAATCCTTTGGCACTCCTCCGAATACCGGTCCCAAATGACTCAATACGGTTTGTGTTAGAAAATATCCCTTACAGGGGCTCATTTTGACATATGATAAAAAATATACGAGTAGAAATAAATGGGAAACTACTCTTGAAACACAGAAATTGCCAAAAAGGAACTTTTGGCGGCCGGTGAAGTGAATTGAAGTCAATACATATTAATAATGTTAGAAGGTTATATGTTGAAATTTTTGCACAAAAGTTGTAAATACTGCCCAAAAACATGTTGTTTGTGACTATAGCGCCACTTAAACTCTGCTAAATAAGAATGAAACTTTCCACGACAAGTGCCGCCTTGGTAACGTTGTTTCCTCTTCGCTTGCATCCATACACCTTCAATAGTTTGGGTGTGAATTTTACTGTGTACAGGGTCAACGAAATTATTAGCATGAACAACAACCGTATGATCATAGATGCCATGGTTTAGTAGACCAACATTGTTGAGTATTAAAATGTAATTTTAGATCTTTGTTCCCCATTTAATGTCGCCCCTGAACCGGCATTACCAAATGAGGCCCTGTAAGGGATATTTTCTAACACAAACCATATTGAGTCATTTGGGACCGATATTCTGAGGATTTCCTATCCTTTTATACCCAAGAATTTGGCAAACACTTTGAATTCGGCCTCAAACGCATTCCGTTTTCGGCGTGACATCACGTATTTTTAAAGTTACCTGTTATCAACGACACCATTTTGTTTAAAAAAGCTAAGTACTTATAACTTGGTTAAATATTGCTGTTGTTTTGCTTTGTTGCAATTTAATCGCGGCCTTAAACTTTCCAGTTAGGCCTACATCTTGCCCCTCAATATATTTCCGATAAATTGTCATAATATTCTGTGTAGGCCCTACATAACTAGAAAAAAAAAGTTTCTTTGCGTTCAATCTGTTATCACTTTAAGCTACCAATTTGTAAACAATAATTTTGTAAATTTTTGGTGGTACGTTTTTTCTTCCTAGATTTGATATTCTGTTCATAATTTTTGTTTATTTTTTTGCTGTTAGCCGTTTGCTTTGTTCGTTGTATTTTTTAATCATTCTCTTTGTCTACAAAGATTATTAGTTGAAATATTTCATCCACTGAATGATGGCTGAGCCTAATTCAAAGAAACAAAAGCTTGCAGGTCATGGTAAGTTTCAGGCCGAATGGGTTAAACTCTTCCCTGGCATTGTAGATGCATCCAAGTTAGGATCAACCCATGCTTTTTGTAGATTATGCAGCAAAGATATTAAAGTAGTAGCTTCAGGATTATATGATCTGAAAGTACATTTTAAATCGAAATTGCATGAACAAATGTTTGCAATGAAGAAGGGAGCATCTATTAAGACCTTTTTTGCTCAGCCAAAGCAGGAAGAGGGTGGCATTATAAGGGCTGAAGTTTTATTTGCCAATTTCATTGCCCAGCATAACTTAACTGCATCTGTTGCTGATCACTTTTGTGACTTGGCGCCTGTAAGGTTTCCTGACAGTGATATTGCCAGAAAGTTCCAGTCGAAGAGGACCAAGACAACACTTATCATTTAAAAACTGCCTGGCTCCATCTGCAACAGAACCAGTGATAAAGCTGTGCAGGGAAACACCCTTCTCATTAATGGTTGATGAATCAAATGATAGCCTAAACAACATCTGGAAGTCCTCTCAATACAGCAGAAGCACAAAATTAAGATTATATCAGAGTTGTGTGCTTTCTGTGCTTCTCTATGGTCAGAAAGCTGGAGAGTTACAGAGAAGGAAATGTCGAAATTGTCCTCTTTTCACACAACATGCCTAAGAAAAATTCACCGAATCTTTTGGCCGAATACCATCACCAACCAAGATCTGCTTACTCAGAGCAAGCAAGAGGACATGCACACCATCATAGCTGGCAGACGCTGGAGCTGGGTTGGCCATGTCCTCAGAAGAGACCTAGATGCCATCACAAGAACAGCTATGCTTTGGAGCCCTGAAGGAAAACGAAAGAGAGGCCGACTAAAAACAACCTGGCGGAGGACTGTGGAGGCTGAGATGCTAAAAATGAACCAGAGTTGGGGCACTGTACGAAGGATGGCCACCGACCGAGCAAAGTGGAATCAATTTGTTGTTGCCCTACAAGACGCCACTAGGCGTGATGGCCACTGACTGCTTTGACGGTCGGTGGCTAAGGATCAAAGAAGAAGAAGAATCAAATGACAAGAAAACAGAGAAGCGGTTAGCTATTATGGTGAGAGTTTTTGAAGAAGGATTGGGACCAAGAACGAGATTGTTGGACATGCCTGTATGCAGTGGTGGAACCAGTGAGGCGATATTCAGTGATGTTGATAATCTGTTCACAAAATTTCATATGATTAACATTGATACATGCTGTGCAGACTTTAAGCCCACAAATGCAATTCTGCAAAGTGTTAAAAGTGCATGTGTTGATTATAATACAAAACACTGTACATCGAAAGAACAGTGAACATCATGATCACTAAGTTTTTTATATATAAAGAACAGCATGAGACTATTAGCATGTTTTATATCACAATAATTCAAATGCTAATAGATTTGTATATGTCATTTCTCATTTTAAAACTGTATTGCGTATAATTTATTAATATATTTTTTGCGTAAGGATTTTTGGGTGTTTGTAAGGATTTTTTTGGTCTGGCGTACAGATTTTTGTCTCAGGAGGTTGACAGGTATGTACATGCCAGATCATAAAGCGAACCAGAAGATAAGGGGAATACATGCCTAATAAAAAAAATGGAACTAGGAGATAAGAGATAAGAATACATGCCAGATCATAAGGAGAACCAGAAGATAAGGGGAATACATGGCTAATAAAGAAAATGGAACTAGGAGATAAGAGATAGGAATACATGCCAGATCATAAAGAGAACCAGAAGATAAGGGGAATACATGCCTAATAAAGAAAATGGAACTAGGAGATAAGAGATAGGAATATATGCCAGATCATAAAGAGAACAATGAGATAAGGGGAATACATGCCTAATAAAAAACATGAAACTAGGAGATAAGAGAAAGGAATACATGCCAGATCATAAAGAGAACCAGAAGATAAGGGGAATAATAATAATAATATTCCTTATATAGTCGGAGACATGTTTCTGCCTAATAAAGAGTCTTCTTGTTGAACTTAAGAATGCTACATCATCTGCGAAAATCCAGGTCCCCCAGGAATTTTCCATTTGTCCATTTTATACCCAATTGTTCATTGTGGGTATAGTTTCTCATAACCCAATCAATAGCTATTCCAAAAAGTAGTGGTGACATAATACAGCCTTGTTTCACCCCTGTTTCTACTGTAAAACCATTCTGTATTCCCTTTATTTGTTCTAACACAACATCTTGCATTGTCATATAGCGCTTTGATTATATTCACATATTTTGTTGGAAAACCATAGATTGTAAGTATCTTCCACAATGATGGGCGGTGTAGACTATCAAAGGCTTTTTGAAAATCAACGAAGGTGATAATAAGTGGCGATTGCATTTCCACTGATTCTTCTATAATTGTTCTTAGTGTGAATATTTGATCAATACATGATCGTTTCGGCCTGAAACCCGCTTGTTCTTCTCTGATCTTTTCGTCAGCATGCAATTTAAGTCTTTCTAACATCATGCAAAATAATAATTTTTCAGGTACTGATAGTAGAGATATACCACCACGCCAGTTTATTACAGTCTGATAGATCACCTTTCTTCGGTAACTTTACAATAATTACTGTCTTTCCATTGTTGTGGTGGTTGTTCTTCTCTCCATACTTCATTTATAATATCTAAAATTCTCAAGAGGTTGTTGTCATTAACTGCTTTAATCATTTCCCCTGAAATTTCGTCAACTCCAGCAGCTTTAAAATTTTTTAATCTTTTAACGGCCTAATAAAAAACATGAAACTAGGAGATAAGAGATAGGAATACATGCCCAATAAAAAATGGAACCAGAGTAAAATAAATAGGAAGGAATGCATGCCCAGCCAGAAATGGAATCACAAGATAATAGACAAGCCAAATCATAAAGAGAACTACAATTTAAGAGGAATACATGCTCAATTAAAAAAGGAAACCAGGAGATAAGAGATCTTGTTAAGTTCTACGGGATGATTGAAAAGTACCTCTATATTTTTGTTAATGTTATTTCTTCCCTTGTAAGTATGGAACATAGATGAAATAAATGTCAGTAACTGCCATGTGATGTTTGACTAATAAGTTTTACATTTTAATTCCCAGAAGCAAAATCAAATCAAATCTAAAATGGCCTATAAATTGATGTTATAAGGGAGAGCAAAAATTACTGCCCACAATAAAGTCATGTTTTGAAAAGACTGGATCTCATGTTGAGCTCTAAATTTAATGTTAAATAGCATTTTATGTAATGAGCAGTTATTTATTTCTTCATATAAATCTGTTGGATAAGAGTAAAGAGAGAAATATTTAAAAATAGAGAAAGACTTTTCAGTCACCCTGTGGTTAATCTAGTACTTACTTACTTGGTCGTTCCTCTTCCACCCTGAGGTGTAGAGGTTTGCCAGAGAGAACACCATACTATCCTATCGGCTGCAGTTAATCTAGTACTTACTTGGTCGTTCCTCTTCCACCCTGAGGTGTAGAGGTTTGCCAGAGAGAACACCATACTATCCTATCGGCTGCAGTTAATCTAGTACTTACTTACTTGGTCGTTCCTCTTCCACCCTGAGGTGTAGAGGTATGCCAGAGAGAACACCATACTATCATATCGGCTGCAGTTAATCTAGTACTTACTTGGTTGTTCCTCTTCCACCCTGAGGTGTAGAGGTTTGCCAGAGAGAACACCATACTATCCTATCGGCTGCAGTTAATCTAGTACTTACTTACTTGGTCGTTCCTCTTCCACCCTGAGGTGTAGAGGTTTGCCAGAGAGAACACCATACTATCCTATCGGCTGCAGTTAATCTAGTACTTACTTGGTCGTTCCTCTTTCACCCTAAGGTGTAGAGGTTTGCCAGAGAGAACACCATACTATCCTATCGGCTGCAGTTAATCTAGTACTTACTTACTTGGTCGTTCCTCTTCCACCCTAAGGTGTAGAGGTTTGCCAGAGAGAACACCATACTATCATATCGGCTGCAGTTAATCTAGTACTTACTTGGTCGTTCCTCTTCCACCCTGAGGTGTAGAGGTTTGCCAGAGAGAACACCATACTATCCTATCGGCAGGAGCCCTGGACCGATCAGTGACATGCTTGCAGGAGTCCTGGACCAATCAGTGACATGCTTGCAGGAGTCCTGGACCAATCAGTGACATGCTTGCAGCAGTGATTCTTGTATCAGGTTGTTTTACGTAATGAGGTTGCCAGCTATATGCACAGCTTTATATTAGTTGCCTTACCCAGCATGCCTGAGGATACAGAAAACCTGTTATTTCTTTGTGTCTTCAGAGACCCTTATGAACTACACTGGGCGTTAATACAAATAGTGGCAGCATATTTGGTATGAAGGGAGTGACCTTGTTACAGTTATTGCTGTTAGAATACATTTGTGACAGTGGTTTCCTTGTGGGCTGTTGTCGTATGCCTGACAGCTTCTCAGTAATTCTTAAAGCATGCAGGAAGTCAGAAGTGGGGTGAAAAAAAAAAGAAGCATGAAAAACCTGGATTGGCTTGCTCAGGATTCAAGACAGTGAAATTTCTCAGCGCCTTAAAGACCTATGAGACAAGAAAAATAACACAGAAGTTTCTGCTGCAAAGGACTTGGGAGTTAACTCTTAAAGGCTAAGAAGCCAGTATTCGTGGCTGATTTTCCCCGCCGCTCATGGCAGGAGGCCAGTTTTTCTAGCCAGTTTATTTGAACTAAGTTCGTGTTTCTTTATCCCTGTTTTATATTTTATTAATCCTCATTGAATTTCCTTCACAACTATTTTTAACAATACCATACTTTTACAAAAACTTTAATAAAAGAACCAACCTTAAACTTTAAAACTACCAGAGTGACAAAATTTCTATGCGTTAAAGATGGAAGAACCACCACGTCTTATAAGAGTTAAGAAGATCTGGAAATTGTTTTTTTTTGTTGTTGTTAATTTAATTTTTTTCTTCACTTTTTCCAGCACTGCATTACATTTTGAGCTATAAATACTATTTTTTAATGATTATTTATTATCTCATGTTAGTCTTTAGTCTAAAGATGTATAAAATGCATGGATTCACACCTTGACTAGTCATTAATTATGAAAACATTTTATTTGGATTCATGGAAATTTATGCAGGCACAGGCACATCTTAGAAAATCATTTAGTCCACAAAATTATCATAACCTTCACCCTTCCACTCCCAGAGGAGCGTAGGCCTTCAACAAACTTACGTCGAGTCTTCCTGTCCTGTGCCATGTCTTCCTCATGCCCTTCATGTCTGTCTCCAGTTCTCTTCTCTATGTGTTCTTTTGTCTTTCTCTACCTCTCTTACCTTGGGGATTGTGCAGAACAAGGTCTGCTGTATGTTACCGGGGCTTGAAAGGGGAGCAAAGAATAATAACATTGTAACCTACCATGCATGTCGTAATAGACGGCTTAGGAGGGGGTGGGCATGGGGCTGGTTATACCATTCCGTGGAAAAATCCTAAAAACCACAAAAATTTCTGAAAATAGACAGGAAGAAAACTATGATAATGAGATAAAACTGTCAGCATTATATCACTGGTCTCTTCCCCATTTGTAGCTTCATATCTCTTTCTGAACATTTTAGTTTACTTCTGTTTTTTTGGTAGTGGAATATTATGCTCTTTTTTGTTTACTGTGACTGCTTGCTTCGTAGATTATTCATTCGTTAACCTTCAACTTCCTTGGGAACGTAGTCCTTCAGTAAATTCACACCTTCTGTTCTATGCCGTCTGCTCAAGATCTGTCCATGTCTTCTTTATCCATTTAATTTATGTTTCCTGTTCTCTTCTCTGCATGTTTTTGGTCTCCTTCTGTCTCTCTTACCCAGAGGATTCCAGAACAAGGACTGCCTTGTAAGGCTATCAGCAAGTTTCATCAGTGCGTCCCATCACTCTCATCTCTAGCTCCACTGGCACCTGCCTGGTTCGTGTCATCAGTTGGTGGCCTTCCCAAGTTTTTACAGGATGGGTTCACCAGCCCCCAGATTATATTTTTAGTGTTTTAGAATTCTTTTCATATCTTCACATAAATTTTTAGAAATTCTCTTCCCCCACCCCTTGAAATTTGGCATCGCGTTTAACTTGGCTCCTTCTGTGACCCTGATTTCAGCAGGGGCACGGAGCTCTCAAGAGTTCTGTACTTGCATGGCAGGAGTCCAACTAATCATTTTAGACCAGCATAATCACAGCTTATCTTTTTATGGAACTATGACGTTTTTAATTGTAGATAACTTACATATAATATATTTATATTTTGTGTCATTTCCTTTTTATTTGTTCCTTACGGAGCATGGAGACACCACTTCAGATGACCCTCTTTAGGAAGTCTATCAAAATACACACTCATGCAGTGGCGGTTTTTTTAGCAACTTGTTTAAGTCATGTGGTTACCAGCCCAATATACAGCCTTATGTTAGTCAACAGCATACCAGAGGTAACAGTAGGCCTATTGATTGTTTGTCTCCTCAGACATCCCTTGTAACTCTAAGGGGCACAGTTTGTGTTGTTTATCACAGTTGTCTCCCCATCATCTAGGGACTAATTAGCTGAGATGTTGTTTAACTAGGGCTGCTGAGCTCATTGTTTTGCAGCCAATGCCAGGGTGAAGAATTTGCATGTGCGTTAATTATGTAAAAACTTGCTGTAATTTGTTAATAATCATGTTAAACCAGTCAGTCGGATAGGTTAATTTTACCACCTAGGCACAGGCGCGCTATTTATTTACGTGTATATATATGTATATGTGCCTCAGTCAGATGGAATTAACTTGAAAAATGAGAGTAGTTTGTTAATGACGGGGGCTGCAAATAAGTCATCAAATGTAGTGATAAACATGTTATGACATGTACCTTATCAGCTATCAGAACTCACTGTACACCTATACCTATGCTGTGCCGCTCTGTCTCTCCCCCCCCCCCCCCCCCCCCCCCCCCGTCCCCCCCCCCCCCCCCCCCCCCCCCCTTAAAAAATTTTTCTTCTTGAAGTTGTATAAGCTTGTTTGTGTGACTTAAAGGGGAGAGCTACACTGGATTTTATGTCAAAATAATAATAATACTTTTGGGTTTAGCTCTTTTCTGATAATTTAGAATCTCCTGAATCTAAAAATGTTAAAATCAGTTGTCAGGTCACATTCTAAAAAGGTAATTTGACTTTTAAAAATTGTGTTTTCTTAAGAAATGTTACTTTTCCAATGAAGAAAACAATTTTAATTTCTCAGAACCTTGTAATATGTTACTAGCTTTATTATCACTTATTTATTCATCAGTCAACGCAAGATTTGGCACAGAAACTTTCAAAAAGAAGTTTAGCACAGAAACTTTCAAAAAGAAGTTTAGCACAGAAACTTTCAGTTACATTTTAAATCTTTTTGTCAGATCAGATATTTTATCAAGGTTTTTATTTACTGCAGATATTCTAAAATTTTGCTGCATTTGTTGCAAATTTTAGACATTAAAGTCGTATAGCTGGGATCAACTAAAATTGTCAAAAATCTATTTAGATACAAGTTTTTAAATAAGATAATGATATTCCAGTTCAGATTTGGTGCTGACTGCACAAAAATTAATTAGGCATTACTGAATTGAGATGTAAGATTAAAATCCAATATGGCTACCATTTCCATGGCAACCAGTAGTGCTATACTGTTTGTGTAGTTTAATTGAAACTCTGCAGTTATTTTTGAAAATAGTATTTTACTGTTGCGCCCTCAAGTGTTGGTAATAAACTTGTTAGCATATGTTGGCCACTGTATTAGTATATCTCACTGTATGTACGCCTATTTCTTCATCTGAAAGAACCACAGAAACTGTAAAGAATGAGAGGGTGCCATAAAAATAGATGCGTTGTTACTGTTGCAATAATTTTGTTTGTTTTTTTATTTGCTGGATTTTCTTTGGTTGCTGCCTTTTCTTAGATTTTTGTTGTTCTTGGCTTTGGTTAGATTTTCTTTGGTTTCTGTCTTTTGTTCGATTGTTGTTGTTGCTGTCTTTGTTAGGTTATTATTGTTGCTGTCTTTTGTTAGATCTATTTTGTTGCTGGCTTTTATTCAATTTTTTTGGTTGCTGTCTTTTAGATTTGGTTTTGTTGCTATCGTTTGTTAGATCTATTCTTTGCTGGCTTTTGTTAGATTTTGTTTTGTTGCTATCTTTTGTTAGATCTATTTCTTTGCTGGCTTTTGTTAGATCTATTTCTTTGCTGGCTTTTGTTAGATCTATTTCTTTGCTGGCTTTCGTTAGTTATTATTTTTTTGGTTGATGGCTTTGTTTTTAGGTTTGTTTTGGATGCTAGCTTTTGAAAGATTTATATTTTTGCTCGCTTGTGTTAGATTTGTTTTGTTGCTGGCTTCTTAATTACATGTTTTTGGTCTCTGGGTTTTGTTAAATTTTTTTTTACTTGCTGGCTTTTGTTGGATTTTCTTTAGTTGCTGGGTTTTTTAATAGATTTGTTTGGTTGCTGGCTTTCGTTAGTTCTATTTTATTGCTGTCTTTATTTAAAGATTTTTTTTTTGGTTGCTGCTTTTTGTTAGATCTGTTTGTTGCTGATTTGTGTTAAAGATTTTTGTTGTTGCTGATTTTTGTTAGAGATTTTTGTTGTTGTGATTTTTGTTAGAGATATTTTGGTTGTTGCGCACTTTTATTATTTTTATTCATTGTGCTTCCTGGTGCAGACACTGGGGCCATCACTTGGCCACTCTTGCCAGTGTCATTCAAAATCTCCTTCTTACATATTTGTTTTGTATTTAATTATTTTAAAAATATATTTTCTGCTACTCCAATTTCCTTGCTATTTTTTGCTTTCAAAAAAAGTTCAAAGGGTTCAACAGTTTTAAATCCAGGATTTTAAACAAAAATCCATACAGTAATTATACTGATTATGATGATCTCGCGTTTATAAAAACGTGGCACAAATTCAGATTGCAAAATTTATGTTCAGATTCATTTCTGATGCTGCTTGTAATCGAGGTAAATCTTAGAATATTAATGACAATGAAATCATAATATGAACATTGAAAACCCATATGTATCTGAATATACCATAGCATTAGATAAGCTTGTAAAGACAATGGTGTGAGAAATTGTTGAAAATAGTTCCAGAGTGAAGATGGCTGAAAGCAACATTATTTACAAAAATACTTACTTAGTTGCTCCTTCTACCCTGGGATGCTGAGGTTAGTCAGAGAGAGTGCCATGCTGTCCTATCAGCTATCTTCCTTTAGGCCTGGTTCAAAGGTAATCCTCGATCCTTCAGAGATTGTGTGATGCGTGTGTAAAAATTTGCATTTAATTTTCCTTCCTTGTGCATCCTAGAATTGTTTATGGTTTTCATTATTTTATTTGAATTTGTTAAAAAAAATTTTTTTAAAGTCTTTTTACATAACACTCCGCTTTTTTCCTTTTAAAAAATATTTGAGGATTTGTTATCGCGTTACGTCTTCGTGTGACCACTAATTTAGCTGTGCTTTACTATGAGCTGGCCCTGAGTGCAATAAGGCTTATGTGACAGGAGATCAGCAAGATCATGACATTATCTCTTTATGGAGATCATGATATCTTATTATTGTAAACCACTTAACATCATAGGATGTAAATATTTTTCTTTGTGATTCTCTCATCGTATTGACTTTATGTTAGATTTTTATTACCTGTTTGCTGGAAGCTATTTATTTATCTTGTGTGAGCAGGACACATTTTAATTTGCTTTTGTTTTATATGCGGTTGTTTTAGAATATGTTAAGCACTGTGAATAGCTCTTTGTTTGTTTATGTATCTGCTGTTTCCTCTCCAGACATAACTGTAATTCAAAAGGAAGAACATGAACAGTTATAAACAATTAGTTTTTGTGGGAGGCTTTCAGCTTCCTTGTAAATGTATCCGCTGCTTTAAAAAATATAAAAAGGTTGATTCTGAGTCCAGAACCCATTCTTGTTATTAAAATAATGAATGAAAGGATCGTGTTTTCTACATAAATTGCGATCCAGATTCAGTGTTACATATTTAGAGGCTAGTTAAATTTTAGGGATATTAAATTATTGAATATTAGTTGTCTTTCAAAATGTTTATAATCTCCATTGAGAATCCATAAGCTGCTTAAATCTTTTAATATTTTGTTGAAAGTACTATGCAAGGCTTGTTAGAGTCACTGCAGTATTTAGATAAATGTGAATTCAATTCTGACAATTGTTCTACTATTAGTTTTGGCAGAAAGATCTGTTCAGAACAGGATCTTTGTGTCATATCAGGTCTTCCTGTCCTTTACTGTCATCTCAAGATCTTTCTGTCATGTCAAGCCCTCCTGCCCTTTACCATCCCCTCAAGATCTTTCTGTCATGTCAAGTCATCCTTTCCTTTACCATCCCCTCAAGATCTTTCTGTCATGTCAAGTCATCCTTTCCTTTACCGTCCCCTCAAGATCTTTCTGTCATGTCAAGTCATCCTTTCCTTTACCGTCCCCTCAAGATCTTTCTGTGCCATCTTCATCACTTTCGTGTCTGTCTCTGGTTCTCGTTCTTATGTTGTTTTTTTTTTTTTGGGTGGTCTCCCCCTGCCCCCTTCCTTGGGGAATCCACAACAAAAACTGCCTTGTAATGCTATCAACAAGCTTCCTCAATATGTGCCCTATCTGTCGCCAGCATCTTCTTTTCATATGTTCCACCTACACTTGTCTGATATGTGTCATCAGTTCTACATGGATGATCTTGTCATCAGTTCTACATGGATGATCTTGTCATCAGTTCTACATGGATGATCTTGTCATACCAATTCAGTCCTTCTGTTCAATGCAAGCACTCATTTATAAAAGTCTTTAACTTCTTGGAGCATGGTTCTTTGTTGTTGTCTTGTTTTTTAGCTTCAGAGCCACAATATAGACGTAACTGGTGCTTTCTATGTTCCTCGTATATTGGGCATCTTTGAAGCAAATGTATAAAAATAAATAAATAAAATTTACTATATTGTCTTCAGAAGAGATGTTATAAATTTTGTATTTTTTTTCCAGCGACACAGATTTTTGCTCCCCACAAATTACACTGACTTATGTTCCCCACAAATCACACTGACTTTTGTTCCCCACGTATCTTACTAATTTTTGTTCCCCATAATCACACTGATTTTTGTTCCCCACAAATCACACTGATTTATTGTGAGATATAATATTATAGAACAGAAGGATGACATACGGATGCGAGTCATGGGCAATGACTACAACCCATAAAAGCCAGATCCAAACCTCAGAAATGAGGTATCTGAGGAAGGTGGTTGAAGTAACAAGAAGAGACATGGTACGCAACCAGACGATACGTCAAGGCCTTAAATCCTACCCCCTGCAGACCCAAGTAGAACAGTCCCAATTAAGATGGTTTGGCCATGTCTGCAGAATGGGAGAAGATCGGATACCACGACAAGCATGGGAAACAAAGAGCCAAGGATCCAGACCCCGAGGACGACCCAGAGTCCGCTGGGAGGAACACTTTAGACAATCTTTGAAGGATCGAGGACTAGAATGGAACCAGGCCAGGAGGAAGACAGCCGATAGGATAGTCTGGCGCTCTCTCTTCCAAACCTCTACACCTCACGGTAGAAGGGGAACGACTAAGTAAGTAAGTAAGTAAGTAAGAACAGAAGGATTGAAGTGATGTGACAAGATCACTCATGTTGAAATGGTGACAAGAATGAGATATTTGCCAGTGGAACAAGGGATGAGAAGAAGATGCTGGCGATGGATAGGACACACATTGAGGAAACCTGCTGATAGTATTACAAGGCAGTCCTTGTTCTGGAATCCACAGGGAAAGAGAGGCAGAGGTAGACCAAGGAACACATGGAGAAGAGAATTGGAGACAGACATGAAGAAGACATAGAAAGACCTTGACCTGATGACATGTGACAGGAAGACTTGGCAGACATTTGTTGAAGGTTTATGCTCCATGGGGAGCTGAAGGGTGATGATACAATATTCATAGTCCTGGAGTTTTTCTGAATGTACGTGGACAAGTTTTAGAATTTGGTTTTGTTAAATCTTTAGGAACCCTGATGTAAACAAGAAATTGCAACCAGCGTTACTGTATATTTGATTTTTATGTGTATGGGAACTCTGTAAAGTCTTGAGTAGCTTGTTTAGTTGGTGTGACTTTTATCATTTTGATATCACCACATACATAGTTTTACTTTAGCTTCAAAGCTTAAAAAAAGCTTTAAAATATTTGTTTCATAATTTTGCAAGGTTTTGGCACATATATATATGTGTGTAAATATAATCTAGAATAATTTGTTTTTGTTTCTCTGCATACGTGTAACTTAAAAACAAATTTTGTCTTCGTGTAAGGGGATGAATATGAAAAAAAAAGATTTGTCTTACCATGATAAAAGACGAAGAACAAGCATAGCCACTGTTGTGGCCAGTGGTGTAAATGAAAATGATGATGTAATTGTGTGGATTGCCAGATGGGATATGTGAATTACCAGACTTCAGTTTCCAAGATCTGTCAAAAGATATTACAGAAGGTTGTATAATTATTTGACAAACTGAAGCAACTGAAAACAACTGGACTACAGTAGGATAGAGAAGACAGGGTTGATGACCCCTGGTAGGCAATCTTCAGAAAGAAAGTCTCATAGTAGCAGTATGCAGTACCTTGTTAATTATATTAGAATATGCCATGTTGCTAAAATATTTCTTTTATTTAGATCATTATGCAGTTATGTTGTTGTTTTATTTTTGTTTAAACACTATCAGTTATAAAGAATATGACAGAAATATTGTGAACTTATGACAAAAGATTTATGATAAATGGGGTAAGAAAAACAGTAATTTTATTTAAATTAGTTAATTTAAAGCTTCCACAAAAGTCATTAGAGCCGTGGTAGCGCAGTGGTTGGTGCACTGGCATCCGAGCCCGGTGGTCCATGGTTTGATTCCCATTTGAAGTGGAATTTTTTAAGACCGCAAATGGCTCCGGTGTTGACCCAGCCTCATGAATTGGGTACCAGAGCAATTCTAGGAAAGATAAAGTTGGCCGAAGTGTTGCTGACCACATCACCCCTAAATATATGAACAGTGAGATAAAATAAATAACAACAACCATTCTGTTCAGAAAAGTAAGAGTGAGAGGATCATGGCTGACGTGATTTCTCATTAATTTCCATGACGTGCCTTTGTAGCAACCACACTTAGAGACACATGGTTTTACTAATGCTTGTACATGTGTGTTAATGATTAACAATCCTGTCTTCAGAATGCTAGTGTCTATATCATACATTTCTTCCAGTGCTGTTGTAAAATAATGGTCATGTGTTACTGCTGCTCCTGCAGACGCCCTGTTATAAAATCTGGCATGTACTTAATTTTTGTTTACATTGCCTGTTTAGTATTTAAATGAAATGCAAATGTCTGATATTTCCTGTTATTTAACGTTAAGCCAGCAGTAGGCAACCCAGCATCTCTGGGATCTACTTCAGAAATACTGAGCTCTCTAAAGTTCTAAATTGAGAAATTCATATCTGTTTGGAATAAGTCCATTTAACATTTATCTCTGCTGCGTGATCTACTTCCTGCAATCCCATTAACAGAGCAGTGGAAAATTAAAATCAAATATTTTACCAAATGTTAACTTCATTTAAAAAAAAACAAAAAACAAAGAAAAGTAAGATCTTATACAGCTCACAAATAAAGTGAATTTTAGCAAGCTAGCTTGTGGGTTTTCACTGGAAATATGTTTAAAGTATCTTTAAACCTCTGAACACCACACTGTTAAGTGCCAATAGGAGAGGCCTTGTCCTAAATTTACCAAGGTTAAAAATTATTTTTCCCTTTCCATCTCCAAGAGATCTACCACATGATACCTTGGGATCTACTGGTAGATAACAGTCAACTCTTGCTGACCCCTGTATTAAGCGCTATATCTCCCCTTTCTAAATACCCAAGACTTAATCGTGACTATTTTATGCTTAGTGTCAGATTATTTTATTTAGTTCCTGTCATTAATGTGCAGTGCCTACATTTTTTGTCCACAAGATTAATTTTTATCTGATTACATGTGTTGCTATCTGCCAACAATTTTTATCTGATTACATGTGTTGCTATCTGCAAACAATTTTTATCTGATTACATGTGTTGCTATCTGCCAACAATTTTTATCTGATTACATGTGTTGCTATCTGCCAACAATTTTTATCTGATTACATGTGTTGCTATCTGCCAACAATTTTTATCTGATTACATGTGTTGCTATCTGCCAACAATTTTTATCTGATTACATGTGTTGCTATCTGCCAACAATTTTTATCTGATTACATGTGTTGCTATCTGCCAACAATTTTTATCTGATTACATGTGTTGCTATCTGCCAACAATTTTTATCTGATTACATGTGTTGCTATCTGCCAACAATTTTTATCTGATTACATGTGTTGCTATCTGCCAACAATTTTTATCTGATTACATGTGTTGCTATCTGCCAACAATTTTTATCTGATTACATGTGTTGATATCTGCCAACAATTTTTTTCTTTTATCTACCTCTACTTTTCTGTCCTGAATTATTTGCTCTTTGAGTCATAGACAAAGCTGAGAGTTCTTGTTTTGAATTTTCACTTCTTATCAACTATAATGTACAGAGTGATTGAAAAGTCAATCCACATTTTTAAATTATATGTCTCCACTTGTATCCACTAGACAACCTATGCTAAGCAAGAAAGAAGGCTCAATACCTTCCATCTACAGTGTCAGTGCCACATTCTCGGCATTTTGTGGAAAGATAAAGTGACAAATGTTGAGGTGCTGGCCGTCAAAGCATGTTAGACAGTGCAGACTACGCTGGCTTGGCCTTGTCCACCGCATAGAAGATAGTCACATCCCAATTATCTTTTACGAACAACTGGCAGATGGCAAAAGAATAGTTGAGCAACTGCAGCTGAGATTCAAAGATGTGTGGAAGAGAGACATGAGGGGACTGGACATAAATCCAGCAACCTGGGACGATGAAGTGTTCGCACCAAGTGGCGATGCTATCTATGGCGCCACCTCAGATTGGACGAAAAGAAGCTCACACAACAAGCAGAAGAGAGGAACAAACTTTGAAAGGAACACCAGGAAAATAAGCAGCTGAGGGATGTCACCTCAGGAGCGCATTTCCTTAGTCAGTTATGACTGAAGGGCTGTCACCTCAGGGCTGCAATTCCTTAGTTATGACTGAAGGGCTGTCACCTCAGGGGTGCATTTCGTTAGTCAGTTATGACTGAAGGGATGTCACCTCAGGGGTGCATTTCGTTAGTCAGTTATGACTGAAGGGCCTATTATTATTATTATTATTATTATTATGTTTAATATAAATTAGTTGGACCGGAGTGAAGAAATAACAATTTAAAAATAATAAGTGATCTGTCAATCACTCTGTATATGTGTGTGTATGTGTATGTATGTGTGTATGTGTATGTGTATGTGAAAAACCCGCTATCACAATTCATGATTTTTTCAGTAATATTTGCAAAACACCATAGTTTCTTTCTTTCCAAAAATGACATTGTCATTCAAGACCAGAATATGACTTGCAGCATATGTTGTGTTTTATTTCTTACCTTTTTAGATTTTAAAGAAAGTTTCAGGTGGTGGACTTAGGTCCACATATGAGAAGAACCCACCCACCATCACAAATTTGTCATGCTTTTTTGCTGGTTAAATTTGTATTCTGTTTCCCTAAAAATAAATTGTCATTGAAAACAAAAATTTTACTTGCAGTGTGTTATATTTAATTTCTTAAATTGTAATATTTTAAAGAAATAGTTTCAAGTAATGGACTGGGAACCATGTGGCCAGAGAGATGAATGTAGACAAATTGCATTCTACATGACCAGGGAGAAGAATGTGGACAAACTGGACTTTACATGACCACAGAGAGAAATATGCTCACTTGACTAGACTGGAGAAGAGAGAGAAATATGCTCACTTGACTAGACTGGACAAGAGAGAGAAATGTTGCAAATTGGACCCAAACAGGACCAGACAGAGATGAATGTAGACATATTGAACTCCATGGTACTAGAGACAGGAATGTAAACATATTGGACGTCATGGTACTAGAGACAGGAATGCAAACATATTGGATGCCATGGTACTAGAGACAGGAATGCAAACATATTGGACGTCATGGTACTAGAGACAGGAATGTAAACATATTGGACGTCATGGTACTAGAGACAGGAATGCAAACATATTGGACGTCATGGTACTAGAGACAGGAATGCAAACATATTGGACTTCATGGTACTAGAGACAGAAATGTAGACATATTGAACTCCATGTACTAGAGACAGAAATGTAGACATATTGAACTCCATGTACTAGAGACAGGAATGTAGACATATTGAACTCATGGTACTAAAGACAGGAATGTAGACATATTGAACTCATGGTACTAGAGACAGGAATGTAGACATATTGAACTCATGGTACTAGAGACATGAATGCAAACAAATTGAATTTCATGGTACTAGAGACAGGAATGTAGACATATTGGACTTCATGGTACTAATGAAATATAGACATATTGGACTCCTTGATGGAAATGACTGTTGTGAAAGCACATGCATTTTATGTTACAAGCTTCATGCAAGGGGTCAGCTGCAGTAGCAGCTCCATTATCGTAGGGAGCAAACAGTTAAATGATGTGCTATCTCTCTGTTCCACATACTGTATGTTGGGCAACTTTGAAGCAGACGTTCAGCAGTCATCTTATCAGTGTCCACACACTTACAAGGGGCTTGACATAAGTCTTGGGCCTGACCATGAAGGAGTCACAGGAGGAAGATGAAACTTGGCACATTTAAAGTTCATCATATTTGCACTGAATGTGTGAAGTACGCGTTTGTTTCTTCAATGGGTTTTCCCGCTACGGTGCACGTCGCAATGTACCATATTGACCGGATCTGCTGCTCCAAAGATTTGACAAAACAATGGAAAAGAAGGAGGCCAGAGCTGTGATAAAATTTCTGATGTTTCAAGGAAAAACACCTACAGAAATAGACAGGGAGATGGAACCAGTGTTTCGTGATTCTTGTCCTTCATATACTTCGGTAAAAAAAACTGGTGTCAACAGTTTAAGTGCGGCCGCTCAAATGTTGCTGATCTGCCAAGATATGGTAGACCAGCCTCAGAGTGCAACGATGAAAATGCAACAAGAGTGAAGAAAATCATTGACCAGGATAGAAAAATGACAATTGTGGAAATCGCTAGTAGAGTACAACTGAATGAAAGAACAGTTTATAGAATTTTACACAACAGACTGAACATGAGAAAAGTGTGTGCACGCTGGGTTCCGCGACTGTTGACACGTGAACAGAAGCAAACGAGGGTAAATTGCTGTCAACAGTTGCTCAAAAAGTGTCAGTCAAAAAACTTTTTGGAGACCATGGTGACAGTAGATGAGACTTGGGTACACCATTATGACCCCGAATCCAAAATTGCCAGCATGCAATGGAAAACCCCGGGCTCCCCAACACCTGTCAAGCCGAGAGCGCAGAAATCTGCTGGAAAAGTGATGCTGACTTTTTTTTTGGGACGGCAAAGGTGTCCTTTTGAAAGAATATCTGCCTCGTGGCAACACAGTTAATGGACAGTACTATGCAGATCTTCTCACCAAACTAAGAAAGGTTGTGACCAGGAAACGAGGGATAACGCGCACTCAAAATCTTCCTTTGCGTCAAGACAACGCGCCCTCTCACAAAGCACGGCTTCAGTGCAGCTAGCAGCCAACGATTTGAATATTGAAATTCTTCCACACCCACCATATTCTCCAGATTTGGCTCCATCAGACTTTTTTCTATTCCCAAATCTTAAAAAACAGCTAAAAGGAAATCATTTTGACAGCGATGAAGAGGTTATACTGGCATGTGATGACTGGTTTAGTTTCAAAAATAGGGTGTTCTACTCCCAAGGTCTTTTCAAGGTCAAGCAGAGATGGCATAAGTGTGTCAATTCAGACGGTGGCTATATTGAAAAGGAATAAACACTATACAAAATTTCAGTTCTCTGTGACATGTCCTTCATGGTCAGGCCCAAGACTTATGTCAATCCCCTTGTACACTTATCGATAGCTCCTATCTTTAGCTTAGAGATAACAACGCAATTGAAAAAAAGACGTGCGCATTTCCTTGCCTAGAAGAGTGGTTCTCAAAGTGGTGTACATGGCCCCCTCATGGAGAAATGCCATATTTCTAAGGGCCACAGAAGGATGGTCAAGTACCTTTTTTCCCAGCTAAAAGCGACTGTGAGTGGGGGTGGGGGGAGCACAGGTATATGAGGCTCAGAAATGGGAGGGGCCCATGAGCAGAAAAAGGTTGAGAACCCCTGGCCAAGAACAAGGAAAAAGAGGGAAAAGTCGTAACTTGGGGTATCAGAATAATTAAAAGTCAAAGTACTTCATCATCACCACATCATCATCACCACCATCATTATCACCACCATCATCATCACCACCACCATCATCACCGCCACCACCATCATCACCACATCATCATCACCACCATCATCATCACCACCATCATTGCCATTATCATTACCACCATCATAATCATCACCACCACCATCATCACCACCACCATCATCATCATCACCACCACCACCATCATCATCATCACCACCATCATCATCATCACCACCATCATCATCACCACCATCACCACCACCACCATCATCATCACCACCACCATCATCACCACCATAATCATCACCACCACCATCATCATCACCACCATCATCACCACCATCATCACCATCATCATCACCACCATCATCATCATCATCATCATCACCACCATCATCATCACCACCATCATCATCACCACCACCATCATCACCACCACCATCATCATCACCACCATCATCATCACCACCATCATCATCATCACCATCACCACCATCATCATCACCACCATCATCACCATCATCATCACCACCATCATTATCACCACCACCATCATCACCACCATCATCATCACCACCATCATCATCACCACCATAATCATCATCATCACCACCATCATCATCACCATCATCACCACCACCACCATCATTACCATAATCACCATTATCACCACTACCATCATCATCACCATCATCATCATCACCACCACCATCATTATCATCACCACCATCATCATCACCATCATCACCACCACCATCATCATCACCATCATCATCACCACCATCATCACCACCATCATCACCACCACCACCATCATCACCACCACCATCATCATCACCATCATCATCAGTACCCTTCAGCTCCCCAAGGAGCATAGGCTGTCAAGTTTGTGCCAGGTCCTCACTTCCTGTGCCATCCGGTCAAGATGTTTCCATGCCTTCTTTATCCCTTTCATTTCTGTCTCTAGAAACTGGAATATGCTGGAACAAAGGATATTAAAAGGGTACCTTCCGACCACAGCTTTCTGGACCTAACTCAGAGCTGGGGCTCCCAGGGTGTACCCGGGCTGTAGTTACGCCACTGGTAACGGAAATGGTGAAGAGGGCGACGAGGTCTCCTACCGACTTTTCTTATCATAAAAATATTTATTAAAAAAATATAGGCATGGAAATACACCACTTTAAAGAATTATAACACATAAGGAAGGGAAACCCGAGGCCTGTAAAAAGTAAATAATAATAATATGAGACAAACATAAAGGTATGTTACCAGGCACTCGTAGGAAATAAAGAAGTAGAACACTAGACAACAGAAAAACAACAGACATGAGTGGCTTACCCAGGATTTGAACCCTGGACCTTCCGTGCGACAACCCAACCTAGCCATTCAAGCGAGATAGTGTGATTCGCTTGCATGGCTAGGCGGGGTTGTCGCACGGAGGGTCCATGGTTTAAATCCTGGGTAAGCCACTCATGTCTGTTGTTTTTCTGTTGTCTAGTGTTCTACTTCTTTATTTCCTACGAGTGCCTGATAACACACCTTTATGTTTGTCTCATATTAATTTACACTTTAAAGAATAGATCCTCTAAGCAAAGAGCAATGATAAATAATTTGTAACAACAGGATTTTGTTTTTAATGTCCTGGCGACCGCTTAACTGTTCGGTCACTGCCTAAGTTCTGTTTTGTTAATATACATGCATCTGTTAGATATTATAGCAAAAATAGACAGACCCTAAAGGTTATCTTTCTTACTGCATTAAAATGATCTTTTACCATGCAGTCTACAAGTAGGCTTAAGATATTATAAAGTATAAAGATGCTAAATTAAATCATGTTACAGTAGTCGCGATAAATTTCTTCGAAAATAACGTCAGTCCTGTTCCGGGAAATTTATGTTCCCCAAGAAAGAACTTCGGTCCTTCATTCATTGCCCTTATATGGTCTGTTTGTTATAACCTGTTGCAGGAAAGGACTGTCTGTATTAGGAAAAAAAGGCATTCCTTTAACATTGTCTAGGGTATGTTGTGTATACTGGGTAACGGCAATAGGCAGGCGCATTAATGTGTTGGTTTTCGCAGCATCATGATTTTACGACATTAAGAGTTTTAATAAGACGGGGATAAACGAACATTAATACTGCGTCGCCAAAGGGCATTTTTTTTTGTTAAGGTGGATTGGAATGACTGAAAGTTGTTGGAAAGACAGTAGCCGGAAATCTGGTCAAACAGGTAAGGCTAGGTAGTTACGTTTTCATGCTCTTTTTATCCATAATTGTCTCTGAAGGTTTGGTGGTGTCATGATTGATTAATTCATTAAATTTCATATAACAACATCAACAAAGATTACTACTAAATACAGACAAAGAACGAAACGACAGGTGGTAACACAGGAGATTTGAATTTACTGTATGATAGGAAACTCTTTACAAAGCGATACAACAGGAAGCAGTCTGATCATCAGAAGTGGTCCCCCCGTCCGACAAGTGTTTCGGCCCTGTATACTCCTTTACACTCTAAGGGGGCCGGGCCCCCTTGGGTCATGACTCCCAAGCGTCTCAGCCTCCTGTTGTCTTGTATCGAAAATGAACCCATTTCACTTATGGTAGCAACTTTAAAATCCACAATTCCGCCAGCCGCGGAGGCAATTGTGAAAGTAACAGAAAAGACAAATTATTCCGTTCGTTCCGTCGCACATCACAACTAAAGACACATACTGAGACACACCTGCGCGAAGCCGACGAGTCTAGCCACTGCGCGCTAGCCACTGAAATTCTGTGCCTGACACCCCTAATAATATACGCCGCCTATTGCCCCTCAGTCACAGCCCTTTCACTAGTACACCAAAAAACTCAGCTTATTGTGCACTTAGAAAAATTTTGGTGTTTTCTGTACCACAGTGTTTATTGTCACGATTTCAATTGCCCATTGCGGTTGTTCCACAGCCAGCCTGATGCCTTTTCGGCAGTTTCACTAAGCCTCTTCAGTGCCCTTGTTCTCGACTGTCCCTTCAGCCCCAACAGTTTCAATAAATCATACACTGATGCAGCCACAAGCCCTCTTGCGCCCACTTCAACAGCCATGACCCTTGCAGTGAACCCATCGTGTCTCAGATCCGCGGCCAGATCACTATACTTGGCCGCTTTGAACGAATGTTGCTCGTCTAATCTGGATTCAAATGGCACGGTCAGTTCAATCAGTATGACCTGAAGCGTTGCTGAAGAATGAAGCACTATATCCGGCCGTCTCCGCGATTTTCTGATACTCTCTGGATATGCCCCTCGTCCAGGTAGGTCTACCGCCATCTCCCAGTTGTTTGCACAGTCAAGAAGAGATGGTAAACTGCTACCAGGTTTACTCGGTTTGGGGTGTGCTGACTTTCCTGCCCTCAGAAAGTATGTATTTGCGGTGCTCGGCCTGGGTTTGCTATTCGCCTTCATCTTTGCCAGATCTATTGTCGCAGCAAGCTCATTTAGCACTTTGTTATGGCACCAAGTGTATCGCCCTTGCCCTAATGACACCTTACACGCTGAGAGCACGTGTTCAACTGTCTGCCTCCCCTGGCACAGGGGGCACTGCTCATCATCCGACTTTCCCCATTTCACAAGGTTTGTGGCCGACGGCAGCAGGTCATACATTGATCAAACAACCAAGCTGAGCCTAAGAGGAGCCATATGCCATATATCATTCCATGTCAAGGACCTCTGCAGGGCTCCTTCCCATGTAGTCCATTGTCCTTGTTGGACCTGCTGCATTGCTTTTTGCGACCTCTTATCATTCTCAGCTACTCGTATCTCCTGAACTACCATGTCTCTGCGCTCCCTGCTTGATACCTTGGACCACAAGCGGATGTCTCCATGACCAAATCCCCGTCTATTCGTTTGTGTGTACCCGATTACCTCCCTCAGTTTGAGTGACTCTTGGGCAGCATCAACAGCTTCTTTCACTCTCCACTTCCTTCCCGTTCTCAGTGTGGGCTGAATGGACTTAACCACGTCATCAGCTGACTCGCGTAGCATCATTGCAAGCCTTGCCTTTCCAACTTGTATATGATAGCTAACTCTATACATTCCCCTCATGTTAATTTTAATAATAGGGTCAGGGCCGTCTTAACAGCATTGTAGGCCCTGGGCAAACAAAGCAATGCTCTGGGCCCCTACCAGCCCTACTCACCCACGGGGAAAAAAAATGATGTTTTATGAACAATATGGCAGCATCCCAGCATGGGGCCCCTAGAATCGTGGGGCCCCTGGGCACTGCCCAGTGTGCCCATGCCTTAAGACGGGACTGAATAGGGCTATCGGAGAGGCAAAGGTATCTGTTACCTGCCCCGCCATCTTGTGCGTTAGTCTTTTTAGGCAATGCTAACCGAGCAAACCACACACAATCAATTGTTTTTATTAATAGTTAAATCACATTGTACAGAATAAAAAGAGAACTTGTGGTTGTAACGCTGGCCATATCTTTGTCCGCGTAAGACATACCCTACCCATTTTCACTCACCTCGCCATGTTCTGCTCCTAGAGCACATATTACAGATAGAACTTATTGTATATTATACTTCTTTATGGGTATACATGGCGGAATATCTGGAGTCGTCCTTATATGACTACCAGCTAAACACATTGCTTCAGTATTCAAATATGGAAGTTAGCCTGTCTATTAGGCTAATTACACCCTCGTTGACTCTTGAAATCATCCACACACTTCCAGGAATTCCCCCTGTGGTGAAACATGTTGAGAATCCAGCATTCCGCACTAAGCTGGGAGAAGCCTCTTGAGCCCCAGATGTAAATCTGGCTTTTACCTGGTTGGCTGCATGCAGGATGATCTCACTGTCGGCCTATGCAGGGCAAGGAGAGCTGAGAAATGGCTTTGTTTAAGGCGTGACTATTCCTTGTGAGAGCCCAGAACCGGGGCGCAGTATTTTAGCTCTGCATATTTGGAGAGCCCCCTGGATGGAGGGGAATACACAGTATGCCACCCGCTTTTTTCTCCTGGCTTGGGACCATATGTGATAATCCTTTAATAAATGCCAGCCAAGCTGGAGAAACTGGATTTCATGACTTCAACTCAACACATTTCAGAATGGCAGAAAAGCCACAAGGAAAGCCTAGATCTAGAATGTTTATAATACCAAGGACTGGTCGATGTGATATTGGCTGCAAAAGAGCGAGAAGCTCAGCAGTTAAACTGCTTTCTGGGAAGTTTTTGCAGCAATTTACAATATATCCTTAACATCTACTCAGGGTTTTATTCACCTTCCAAGTAATTGCTTAGCGGAATGTACGAATAAGCATTGATTGCTCGTTATTAATGTAAACAAGACAGTAAGTTTGATAATTTTTCCTGCTTCATTAAGTCTATAAATATAAAAACAAACAAACAAATAAATAACTTACTATAGT
This sequence comes from Oreohelix idahoensis, assembly GCA_024509875.1. Classification (NCBI taxonomy): domain Eukaryota; kingdom Metazoa; phylum Mollusca; class Gastropoda; order Stylommatophora; family Oreohelicidae; genus Oreohelix; species Oreohelix idahoensis. The sequence goes on along the minus strand of JAMPIV010010345.1, from coordinate 91,634 downwards.
GCGTTTCACAATGTTTGCCGCTGTTTAATATTCAATATCTCTGCAACCACTTGATCGTAATTGTTGCAACTTTGCATATGACCTAATGATCGCTATGTCCCGTGGGGGACATTTTTTTCCTCGTTAACAAACTTATGGTTTTAAATTTTCTTTATTTAAAGTATACAAAATCGACTACCTCCTAGTCCAACCGTAATTTTAAAGGGCTTACCCCTTCATATTTGTGAGCTATTTCGATTTAACATCTTGAACGCATGTCACGTGATTTTCTAAGTGTTTCAGCTCACTACCGCACTGTTTTGAACATTACATTGACCCTTCCGGTGTGTTCAGTTACCATTCTACTGATTGTGTATTTCAGTGCATAGGCGTATCTTGCGGTATTGTAGGTCTGTAATACAATGGGTATTTTTTTTTTCGTACGCCCGCTAATACTCGAGGCGAAATCTCAGATTATTAGTAATGTTTAACCTGACATTGATTTTACGTGAGTATCCCTTTTTTTTCTTGTACAGAGACAGGTGTCCCTCGCCATTCAGGCAGATACTCGCCGATTTCGGAGGTACCCATTAGAGCTGGGTCGGCTCAGGAGCCGCCAGTCCCTGGTCGACGACACTCCTTCAAATGTCCTCGCCAGGTCTCGAGTTAATCCAGTCCAAATCCCGGTCGACGAAAAATCCTCAAATGCCGTCGCCCAGGTTTGATCCTGGATCACCCGGTCGCCAGAGCGGTGTGGTAACCACTACGCTAGCGCGGCTCCCTACAATTTGTATGAAAGTCAAGTTCCTTACACTGCATACAATGGCAGTGAAGATGTATAAATATTTCTGCAGAGAAGCTAAGCGTGGTAAACTGTATCGGAGTCTCTCAAATCCTGAACAGAGAACTATTCACGCTTTGGGTTTAAGTAAACGCTCATTTCATTAATTACTCAAAGCTAATGGAATTTTCAGTTCAATCAATACCAGGACTCAAGGAAGAAAGAAAGTAGTAGATAGTTTTGACAGGGATGTGATTAGAAGAGAGATTTGTAGAATGTTCAATTCCAAAGAAACTGTGACACTAAGGAAACTCAAAATACGGCTGAGAACACACAATGACATTGATGTGTCGAAATCAACATTATGGAGAACTGTTAGAAGCATTGGCTTTACGTTTAGGAAGTACTCTAGTGGAAGAAACGTCATCTGCGAGAAGCCGCACTTAGTATCTATGAGAAGTAAATATTTACGTGAAGTACGGGAAATGCGTAATCAAGATTATGATATTGTGTATGTGGATGAAACTTGGATCAATGCTAACCACACAAGTGAAAAGGAATGGCAGTTATCAGATGGAACGATTAAAAGATGTGTACCCAGTGAAAAAGGACAACGTCTGATAATGGCACATGCAGGCAGCAGACATAATGGGCTAGTGAAAAATGCTGAACTTATTTTCACTTCCAATTATACGGACAACCGGGACTATCATACCGAGATGAACGGTAACATATTTAGAGAGTGGATTGAAAATACTCTTCTTCCGCCCCTAGACAGACCGTCCTGTCTGATAATGGACAACGCATCATACCACAACGCTGTGGCAGAAGAAGACAAAATCCCGACACCTTCGAGTACAAAAGATGCTATAAATATTTGGCTCAGAAAAGAAGACATTCCATTTAACGAGGGATTTCTGAAACCTGAATTACTGTCCCTTGTTAAGAAATCACAAAAGACCAAGATATTCCATATAGACAAGTTGATTCAACAGCATGGTCATATGTGTTTGAGACTGCCACCTTATCATTCACATTTAAACCCAATTGAACTCGTTTGGGCAAAAGTTAAAGCTGAAAATAAAACTTTCAAACTATGCAATATGAAAGAACTAACATATGCCGCCCTCTCGCAGATAGACAAAGATTATTGGTGTAAATGTGAAGACCATGTCTTAAAAGAGGAAAATGACTATTGGAAAAAAGATGGACTGTCGTTCGTTCAGCCGAGAATAGTAATCAATATGTTAGACTCGTCTGACTCAGAATAAATGTGTAAATACCTTATATGTTTTATATGTTTTCTCCTCCATCTATGTGTATATGTAAACCAATTCATTTCCTTTTTATCTCCGCGTTTTAACATACACAGTACTTTCACCTCTTCATGCATCCATTCACGTTTTAGTATAAAAAGTAACATTTGCAACGAATAGGCGTTATTTTTCTCTCAAATATTTCGAAGAAATAAAAAAGGACCTCACGTAGTAATCAGTTAACAAACCCCTCTAACATTCGAATTGTACATACGCCTATGCCGAAAATATGCAACTTCCTTCATTTACGGTAAATTATTTTCTTCCAGGACAAAATAATTACTTCGTTAAAAAAGATCAAAGGAATTAGCCGTTGCAAGAAAAGAACACTACCTGCAACATTGAATTTTATAAAAACTTTGGGACATTGAAAATATAAGACCACATGCAAAAAATCATGTTTATCAGTGCAAGGAATATGGAGATATTTGAAGTCAATCGTCGACCGATCTCTTTGAAACGCACTATAATAAGAAAGTTATATTAGTGACAGTCCCTAAATGTCTGGGTCGTTTTTTTTTTTTCTTAACCAGCGGCACTTGGGCTTTCAGCCCTTCGGCCCAATGACATGTCATTGCGAGCCTGGGGAACCTGAGGACTTTCCTTCCAACCCGGTTAGGAGCTTCGCTCCTTCCCATCCACAGAGGGTTTATCACAGGAGCCGTTCAGGTTATTCAGTCAAATTTCCGGTCGTAAACATTCCTTCAAACGCTGACGCCCGGGTTTGAACCATGAACACCTGGTCGCCAGTACAACGCCGAAGCCATTACACCAGCGCGGCTCCCATGTCTGGGTCGTTCACGGATCCTATATTCCATAACTGCATATAGTGTCGGGAGAAATTTCTACTGACAATGAGACCCCCCCCCCCCCCCCCCCCCCCCTTTCCTCCCGGCCAAAGCGGGAAGTGCTTAGTCATCTGTGCGTCCTGTCACAATTCAGTGTCGCAAATAGGCGATGGCTCCTTCCTGGTGGTTCGATTCCCCAGTAAAACTATGACTTTCATGTTGCCTAGTATAATCATTCTGTCTGCCTAATGAGTGCCTGCTACTTAAGCCTACCTAGAGCCCCGGGTTCTAGGCCTACCTATATTTGTTTATTTTTTTAAACGAGTCTTTAGAAAGAAATAGTTTTGAAGTTTGCTAATAAGGAAAGTGCACTTCGATTCCCTCCCCCCAATCTCATTCTTTTTAAACTCTGGGTCCTCTATGACACACCAGTACATAGCTTCCTAACATGCATAGGCATTTGTTCATGAACATTTTCAATATGTATGAAAGTTTGTGTCATGTTTTACAGTCGGATTGTAATACATAGGCAAAACCCGGTCCGCTTGGGGCAAACCAAATCTTAAGCTAGAAGTGTATCGGGAAAACTCAGTCTTACACACAGGCAAGCTAACACAGGCGCTTACGTATTACGACACTCCCTTTTTCTGTTATTAGGCCATTATTCATGCTAGTATAGTCAAAAGTAGAGACTATAGCAAGCTGAATGGACCATTTTTATTCACGTTCACCCCCTTGCTTACTGGACATTAAACCTCTGCAAAGCCATGTACTGTATTCTGAAAAATAGAGGATGTTTGAACCTTGAGATCCGATGGCGTCTCATCTACGAAGTAGGCTTGTGTGTTGCGTCAGTTCTTGAATTGGTACACAGTATACTTCGTGTACTGTTGGATTAACACTACAATATTTCTATGATGCCACCATGAATGACCGTACAACTACCCACTAACTATAGGTCATACGACGTGGATTGTTGATTCTGGAAGCATCACCAATGACCACTATTAGTTGGAAGACCGTGTAATTGCCACAGAAGGTTAGCAAAATATTTACCGTTGTGACGTATGTCTATTTGCTTCAGTGATCTTCTTCCCCTTGAAGCGCCATGCCAACAGGCACAGGCGATCATGCCGCTGCACACATTCCTATCCCTAGTCTGCTTATCGGTTCTGGTTGACTTTTTCTTCAAAGGTCCTGATGTTAAACAATCTATTATCTTCTCTTTTTCTTGTCATCAAATTCTGCTTCCGTCCTTTCTGCCGGTAGCTTCAGTGCATTCCAGATTTCCTCTTCTCATTCTTGACTTAGGCTACTTGTTAGGTCCACCATCGTCGTGAAACTTTGTGGGCAGCTCAAGTTTTCGTTCTTCACCCAAGTGTGTCGCATTGGCTGATGGGAGCTCGTGTTGATGTAAGATTTTGTTGTAATATTATCTATTCATCTGCCTCTAGGTGTTCCTCGTGCTCCAAAACAGATCGGCTACTTCTATAGGCACGTAAATTGGTAATTGATCGGGCTACATTCTCATAAGATAACCAAACCACTTAATTTTCGGTCTCTCTATATATTTGGTGCAGGATGTAGTTCCTATAGTTTTTTTGATGTTATCATTTCTCATTCTGTCTCTTCTGGTAACATTACTGGTTCTTCTTAAGCATCTAATCTCGCATTGTGTTTTTTTTTCTCTCTCTCCTGTGCTGTGGACAGGGGCCATGTTTGTCAATAATAACAAAGATTTGGAAAGAATATACTGTTGAACAATTTTCATTTAGTTTCTACCCTGATATCTGTATTTTTGAGTAGTGTTGACAGTTGATAGATCATTGCACTAGTTTAAAAAAATTTTTTTTTTTTTTTTTTTTTTTTTGCATATTGTATGAATTTCTTCGCAGAAAATGCGCAAATGTAACACACTTTGACTGACACACTCTGGTGTGTATTATAAGCTTCCTGTGTGTGTGTGGAGACTGATAGGACTGTCTTTGAGAAAAACATGTTGATAACAATACAAGACAGGGCTTGTTCTAGAATCCCTGGGTAAGAGAGGTAGAAGTACATTTAAGAAAAAATAACACACACACACACACACACATGGAGAAGAGAACTGGAGTTGCATGAAGGCTATAGCGCGTGCTCATATTTTGTTCAAAGGCCAACATAATATCTTTTTAATATTTATCATCATTACTCTTAGAGTGTCCGACTGACAGAGTGGTTAGAGTGCTGGTTTCTCGTGGCATAGGTGCCGGGTTCGATTCACTGTGTCGATACGCTCCAGTCTACCCAGCTGTAAATGGGTACCTGACTTTTCTCTTCAGTTAGAGAAGGAAAAGGAGCGAGGAAGGGAACTTGTCACCTCACCTCTCGATGCTGGACTCCGTACGGCAGTATCTGCTATTGGACTACTTTAAACTTCATGTCCTAAAGGAGCATATGCCGTCAACAAAGACAGGCCAAGTCCTCCAGTCACGTGCCATTAGTTCAAGTTCTCTCCACCTCTTCCTCATCATTATCACTTCTGTCTCCAGTTCTCTTCTGCATGTCTTTTTGGGTCTACCTCTGTCTTACCCTGATGATTCCAGAAGAAGGGTTGCTTTGTAAAGCTAGCGGCATTGTGACGGAGTTAGTTGTGTCCTTTTACTTTTCCTTCTTTCCCTCCTACTTTCTCAATTTATTCCTTCATTTTTCGCTCATAAACCTGCCCCATCGCCGCGCCTTAGATTTGTTGACCTCTGCTCACACTGCGATAGTGTTATTTCGCGGCGAATTGACCACCTTTAAGGATTAATTGTTATCACTTAAGTTGTTAAACCAGATTGACTTCCTGCGGTAACCGTGAAAATGTCCGTCTGGGCGCATTGTCCGCTACAAAAGCGTTCAGACACTGTGACGGAGAATACAAAAGAAAGACCAGATTTTGTCTGCGATATGCCGCAGCTTATCCTTCTGGGGACCAGGAAAGTACAGGTGATAATTGCTTAACTCACTTGTGGCAGAGAGATTTATGATTAATAAATTTCCATATCTTTTCTTTAATCATCACAAAATTTTACCTTTCTTTCGCTTTTTCTACCGCTTCCTTGTCGCATCGTCTGGTAGAACTTAACCCTCCAATTTTCAAACCATTGTCATTTTCCTTTCTAATTTAGCAAGCATTTAATTGCATTCTCTTTGATGTAGATCACGAGCATACCTGATTAAGCTTAAGCGAGCCGGTTACCTGTATCGTGAACGCCAGAGATCGAGAAATCGATGTAACAGGGACCGGAGGGCAAGAAATTGTCTATTACCTGTTCCTATATTCGCTAGTGAAGTAATTCATTCTCGGGGAAAGATTTGAGATGAAAGACATTGATCGCTGGAAACGGCCAGTGAATTAGAATGTGTAAAACGCACTCTGTAAGTTTATTGGCGATGTCTGATCAGATCGAGAGAATTTATTATAGGTGTAAGTCTGGTCGCGGTTCATGTGTGAGAAATCCCTGTGATCCGTAGAGAAGAGAAAGAAATATTTAAATCTGGGCGTAGGTGCTAAAAGCGTTAAGTCGGGCATATTCTGGTTCAAGAAATAGCGTAGCATCCTTTGTCAGTTTCATATATTTATACCAGAGCAGTTTAGACTTCAATTTATTCAGACTCCGCAGTCCTCTAGACACATTCTAGCTTCGTTTCTAGATTTGCTTTATTAAGTAAAATCTTAGTTGGCGTTGGAGATTAGTCTTTTAGTAGTTTCTGGGTGAGGTAAATATTGACTAGTATTGTCGAGTGATATAATTGCTAGTTCGAATTATTATATTTCTCTAGATTTTGTGCTGAGTATTTACTAGAACGGTCCATCAGTGATATTTCTCTAAGGGTATTGTGTTACAGTGGATAGCAGAATAAATAAATATAGTCTAAGTAACTCTTCTAGCTATAATGTAAATTTTATTAACTGCTAGTAACCAGTCAGAGAATAGTTAACCATCTAGTAATGCGCTGAACATTGTGAGTACTGACGAAATGTATTTATATATATTTCTAATTCATGATGAGTAGTTTATTTACTTTAAATGACTATAATTATTTCACGGGGAGTTTTAAACGATGTGGCAAGCTCTAAGCTTGCAGTTTATAATTTAAGTTATAACCGAAGTGGATAACTATGTTATATTTTACGCGGGTAGAATAGGATTGTGAATATGCTATATGATGTTAAGTTTTGCATTTTTTCTCCCTATTGAGTTCTGGGTCAATAACCCTATAACCTTACCAGCGGCTTCCATTCCATATGAACTGAATATATTTTTCTACAAAGAAAGAACATTCTAATAAACTTATAGGGCTTTCAAAGTGACTGTCCGGCCTTGTGGTTTACACCCAGATAGAGACATAGCACCGGCCCAAAAGACTTATTAGAATAAATGATAACTGGATTGTTCGAATATCCAGAGTTCTTGTTTTTCCAAAGATCATATACAGTCGGCCTGTGGTGGCGACTAAATCAAACCAGTAACAGTACTTATATACCGACCACGTGTTGTGAAGAAAATTGATCCTGAACAGAATTTGTTTACCTGACAATCGGTATCTGATTGAAGAATTCCCGCTACTGTACCCTGTGACCAGTTGATTCCATAATTATCTCCTACCTGGACAAAATTTGAAGTAACATTTAACAGCATCCTGCTTAAAAATTGTGAAGCTAGCGTTTCCCAACATTTGATTAATTAGTCGGTTGGAGAGACTGGGGTTTGCTTCGCTCGTCAACCAACAGTGGATGGGCTGCATGTTCCTTTAATCAATTTTTCCAGAAGGTGGTGAATGCAACCTGTAGGTTAGGTTGTGTGTGTTTTCTGTGATCACAGTTTTGGTTGTCAGAGCGAGTGAATGCAGGAAAAATAATTGTTTCATGTAATAACTCATTTAATAACTCTGTATTTTTGTAATTTCATTTATGCAAGTTTGTTGCTAATGCTGTTTTTCTCTTAGGATAGATTAATGTATCAACTCTGTTCTTAACTATAGAGGAAAAATCTTAGACCATAGCGTATAAATCTGTGACACTTTGGAGGCTATAACTTTTCTTCTAACGGGATCGTGGGCTAAACAGAGGGGGAAAGGATTACACCTATGGGTCTATTATTATGTTTTTTTTAGTAAATTCATTAACGTATGTGTATTTGTATGAGATTTGATATTCTACTAATGTATGTTGTGAAATCCCTTATGATAAATGAAACTTACATAAACTTATTTCAGTGTGTCGGTCAGCTTGTTCCAAACAAATGTTCATATTCCATAGATATAGTTTCACGTCTGTACGTCTAAACGTTCGTCACTTGTGTGCGCGTGTCTGTGAGTGGTTGATATAGAGTATATCTATATATTACTGAGTATCTGTCTGACATACATTTTATGTTGTAGAGAGATAGGCTGAGCGAGATATTTTCTCGAGTTCAGGGACAGAATTTCTTATTTTTCCACCATCTCACTCGTGAAAAACTATTTTCTTATATCTTCTCTCACTGAGTCACCTCATGTTCTAGTCTATTCAGAAGGGACCAACCTGAGTCTTAATTCACCTACCATAAATCTACGACATCACTTCCGTCCAGACATTGTCTGTGAAATTATTATAGAGAAACCCGTCTGGGTAGACACATTAGCGATTACACTATCTACAGGCGAGGTTACAAATCGTAATTGAAAGGTTATCTAAGAGGGACGGAAGAAGTCGGGACATATATGGGAGATGAGGTCATGTGTTTAGTGTTTAAAATGATATTTTAAAACACGCGGGGGAAAGTAAAATAACTGACACCCCGACCAACTACATTCTGCTCATGGATTGAATCAGGAGAGTTAGGAATAAACATTTATTCTGATTGGAAGTTTTGTCGGAAAAGCCAGGTGGAAGCGTGGGCAGTGAAACTGCAATATAACCTAGCTAATTCGGAGGCTAAAACATAGTGCATTCCAGAATCGTCAAAAGTAGACAGCTTGAGCTATAGCCAGGAAAAGAATTGCCTTTCGATTCTGACCTTATAGAACGACCGGACAAAACAAGTATCGGAACTCCTTCTGAACACTACAGCAATGAAAATTTACCTGTTAATACAGAAACCGGACTCTGGTGGACCTACTCGCAAAGTCACAGAGGGATTCTAACTAGAAATAATACCACTGACGCGTGTTCGAGGCATCTTTATCAAGTTGCCTAGACTGTTCTACTGATCAAGAAGTCTAGAGTTCCCAACTAGTTGGGGTAAGTTGTAACATATTTTATACTTTAAATTTGACATGTTTGAACTTCTTCTTCTTCTTCTTCCATCCTTAGCCACCAACCGACAAAGCAGTCAGTGGCCAGTACGCCTAGTGGCGTCTTAGGGCAACAACAAATTGATTTCTTTGCCATTGTAGTCCGTCATGCCTAGGGGCATCTTTAGGGCAACAGCAAATTAATCCGTTTGCCGTTGTTTCCGTAATCAAATTGACTAGCAAGCAGGTGATCAGCCCGTTGTAATGTTTGAACTTGCTGATGGTTATAAGGTCCATACGTGGCTGGCAACCTCAGCATGTGAAAATTATATATTCATGAACCACCATTGACCAGAAGAGGTTACCTCTTGAACTGATGTGAAGACGTGTCCGTGCCACAGAGACGAATTGACGGAAACAGCAACACCAACGCTTCAGCGTTTTGGCAGCTAATTGACATTTTTCAGCAGGCCAATCACAGAAGAACTTTGTTTTTCTTTGTGCCCGGTTACCCCTCATTGGGTTTAGGGCCGTCGGTATTATTATGATCGGTTTTTATAAACGACACACCAGCCCAAGTGTTTCTTTTTTGTGTTCTGTAACACAACACATCAGCTTTTCACTGTGTGAAAAGCATTAGTAGAAACAAAATATAGTTATCTGCGGTTTTACAGTGCTACATTAAACCTATGTTATTTTATGCAGGCTTGGAAGTGCACAGACAAGTGGAAAAAAGATACAGGCAATGCAAGTATGGTTACGTTCTTTTATTCATAACTTTAAATGCTTTTTTTTGGGGTCACTGCTGTTACTTGTTAATTCCAATGGTGTCTCTGTCCACCTATTTCTGTGTCGAAAATTATAGTGTTCAACCCCGGGGGCGACATTCGACTTCCGACTTCTGAAGCGGACAGACGTATTTTTGCTAAACTCAAAAAAACACAAGGCTGAAACGTCCTTTTCAGGACGAGACACAGTGGAGAAATTCACCAAACTATTCAAGTTTTCAGATAAATTGTTAAATTTTGTATCTATCTTTAGTATTAGCTTATTGCTGTTAGGTTTAGGTGACTAGGTAATTGATAGCTAGAAGTAGTATTATAACTTAGGAATTCTATTAAATTCGCTTGATAGAGATATTGAATATAAGTGGCGATTTCTTTTTAGTTTGATTTAAGTATTAGCTTATTACATTTAATATCAAGTATATGGTGACTAATTAAGTATGGCTTGGATTATTAATGTAACTCTGGAATTTTATGGCACAAAAAATAAATTATAAAAATTAAATAGATCCAAGCGCCACGTGGCACTTGCTTGAGTGAGATCTGGCAGCCATCTTGATAGACATAATTTAAGTGGTTATTTCATATATAGTTTGATTGAAGTATTAGATTATTGCAGTTAATATTAAGTATTAGGGGAATATTTAACTTTTGCTATAAATATTTGTATAATTTAGGAATTGTAGTGAGGAAAAAAATTAAATTAAATAAACCAAAAACCATAGATTACTAATAATAATATTCAGCCATCAAAATATAATTTAAGTAAAACAAATATATTAAAGTTACCTGGCAAAATTCGAACTAGATTTAACTGTTCAACAAGGTCTACTAGACAGGTTTAAAAGTGTTTCTTAAATAATAATATTATAAAAATCAAAAAAATAGAAAGGAGAATGCAAGGATATACGCAACTTAAGATTAAAGCAGTGAGACTAGGGATAACCATTAAAGTTCATACAGAATCAAGCACGTAATAAAAAGAGTAGTAGCAAATTAAAAGACAGGGACAATGCCATCGACAACTAGGGCACAGTACGATGAAGGAAAAGCGTGGGCCAAGACACCCGAAAAGGACAAAACACCAAACCTGACAGAAAAAAAAAACAGGACCACGAACCCTGAAGTCAGAGACACAGAAATAAAGGACTGGATAGAGACAATAAGGGAAAAACTGGAAGGAGGTTCAGAAGTAAAAACAACAATAAGCATAAACAATAAAGGCGAAAACTCAGGAACCAGGACAGCTAACAAAAAGATAGGACCCATGGAAGATGACAATCAGTACAACCAGAAAAATACAACCAAAAGAAGTCATGAAACCAGAGGAGAAAACAAAGAAGGCTCCAACCAAAAGGGAACCCCCCAAAAAGGTTAAAATTACACAAATAGCTGGAACAGAAGCCACGCTTCGATCTCTCCCGGACGACAAAATCCTGGTCATCCTGAAAAAAGTAATTGATAAAATACAAAAACAAAACAGTGGAATATGCTAACACTAAATGAAACAGAAAAAACCAAAACTTAACTACAAGAACTGCACGAAAAACCAAAATTGATCCAACTGGCCCACACCATCAAAAAACAAATAGAAATTTCAAAAGAAACCAGAAGATGTGTTGTAAAAGGTACAAACACAACCCTTTCAGGTGAGAAAGTTTTAAACAACCTAGCCAAGCAGAACCCAGATTTAAATCTGGTACACGTGGAACGAATAGCAGTGAAAGGGAGTATAGTAACCCTAGTGGTAGTAATGACAACAGAAGGGAGGGACCCCCCACCCCAAGACAGTACTATTTGGGAAAGCTAAAAAGAACACAGAAGTCTTCATTCCCCCAGTTTTGCAGTGCTCCAACTGCTTGAAATTTGGCCATGGCAGACACAGTTGCAGGGGGAAGGCAGTATGTAGGTTTTGTGCCAGGGTGCACCCTTTTACGCAGTGCAAAAAGGCTAAGTCAGATACTGACTATAAAAAGGGTAATGAAAACAGAAAATGCATTAATTGCAAAGGGAACCACAGCGCCAGGCTCCAGGGCTGCCCAGTGTATCAGCAGACCTTAAAAGCACTGAAGGAATCAATAACAACCAAAACCCCTTTCAAAACGGTCATTAAAGATATAAAGGAAAACAATACATATACGAGCACTAAAGAAATAACAGAAATCAAGAGTGTGCAAGAGGAAGTTAAACTGATTTAAACACAGTTGGCTAAAGAAAGTAAGAACCAGGTAGATAGTAACAAAACAGTATCAAAATACCAGTTGAATGGTTCAACTACATCCTTGGAAGGTACGAATGCACTGAAAAGTGCTGAGGCAATACTTTAAGAAATGAAAGCCATACATCACCAAATTGTCCAGGATGCAGTTAAATTGTCAGCACTGAAAGAAGAAAATGAAATGATACTAGTTAAATTATCTGAACTGAAAGAGGATAATGAAATTACACTAAAAAGGATAGAAAATCAGAGACAGGAACTTAACATAGACAGAGAAGCAATAGAAAAGGGAAGTGGCAAACAAAAGCAAGACGCCAAATGGAAAGAATGGGTAACAAAAACCAACAAGCACATTGTTATGATTAAAATTCCTAACAGGTGTGTATTGGATAGCTTAGCTCAGCGTGGCTCTGTGTTTGTTTATTTTTACACGGGTCACTGGGAAAAGACGGGTGAGCTTGATTAAGCCGTCATGCTTGGCGGGGTCTCGTGAGACAGGTTACTGTTGAGAGAGAAGGGGCAAGAGAGCTGTGGTGTTTTTCATGCCGAGTGGACGTATTGTGTTTGAGGTCCTGAGATATTTATGATTGTGTGCTTGATTCATATATGATACCAATTTCTGTACTTCAAGATCTTTTGTGAGGGGTACTAGATATCTGCATGTGCAAGAAAGTATATATTTCGTTGAACTGAGTAAATAAATGTGTGGAAAACTGTCGGGGACAGTGTTACTAGTGACTGACGCTACAGATCTTTACATGACGATACCTTTTATGCCATACGATGTATTGGCTGTCAAGTTGATACCTATGGAGCTGTATTTTGTGCAATAAACGTTGTTTGACTGTCCACTTGGCCTTGGTGGTGATGTTAAGTATTTGGAGTTGGATAGCTGTGTTCGGGGTCTACCATTTCTACCCCTAGGTAATATTGGCCAGAGTAGGAAGACGTCTACTCCAACTATAATAATAATATAACGACCCGTAACACACATAAAGAGAGTTTTGATAAAGAACAGAAGAATCTTCACAAACCCAAGTATTGAAAAAAGTCTTTAATTACATAAAAGAATCACCACGAAGAGTAGGCCTTATGCCTCAAGCAATTGATAGGACCAATACAAACTAAGAGCAAACTAATAGTTCTAACACAAAACAAAAGGGATACTAGTTAATATAAACAATGGATAAGAAAGGATGTAGAATTGTTCAGTGGAATTGTAGGGGTATCAAAACGAATTTTGCACCCCTACTAGCAGCGACAGGAGGAACTAACACTATATATGCTCTTCAAGAGACACTTTTAAACCCAAATAGTAGATATAGTTGTAAGGGCTTTAAGATACTTAGGCACGATAGGAAAGAAGGTAGAGGAGGGGGTGTCGCAGTCTTAGTTAACGAAACATTTAAAATTATAGACTGGGAAGTATTTGATACAACCAACATAGAAGGTATCCAGGTTACTATAGCAGATGAACCAAACAATGTAACAATCTTAAATATATACGCTAAAAATGGCACAATTAAAGATGAAGAAATGCTAGCCATAAGCACTAGACTAGGCACCAAAACAGTCATAGTATGCTATTTTAATTCCCATCATTATGCTTGGAGTGGACAACATGCAGACAATGCAGGAAAGCGCCTACTTGACTTTATAGAAAACAATAACCTGCTAATACTAAATGATGGAACTGCAACTAGAAAATTAATCCACAAACTAATAGAGCAGACTCAGCAATAGACATAAGTATAGCAACTAACAACCTAGAAAATCTAAATTGGGAAGTGTTACGAGACACAAACTCAGATCATCTGCCCATTGTAATAACCATGCATGAAAACGTCATTCCAAACCCAGAACCAGAGAAACCGACTTTCAGCTATAAAAAAGCAAATTGGGAAGCCCTCCAATCAGAGCCGGAGGTGATGGAATATAAAGACATGGAATCAGATGATACTGACTTGTGGGCAGAAACACTTCTTCTTCTTCTTCTTTGATCCTTAGCCGCCGACCGTCAAAGCAGTCAGTGGCCATCACGCCTAGTGGCGTCTTGTAGGGCAACAACAAATTGATTCCACTTTGCTCGGTCGGTGGCCATCCTTCGTAAGTGCCCCAACTCTAGTTCATTCTTTGCATCTCAGCCTCCACAGTCCTCCGCCAGGTTGTTTTTGGTCGGCCTCTTTTTCGTTTTCCTTCAGGGGTCCAAAGCATAGCTGTTCTTGTGATGGCATCGGGGTCTCTTCTGAGGACATGACTAACCCAGTGCCAGCGTCTGCCAGCTATGATGGTGTGCATGTCCTCTTGCTTGCTACGAGTAAGCAGATCTTGGTTAGTGATGGTATTCGGCCAAAAGATTCGGTGAATTTTTTTAGGCATGTTGTGTGAAAAGAGGACAATTTCGACATTTCCTTCTCTGTAACTCTCCAGCATTCCGCACCATAGAGAAGCACAGAAAGCACACAGCTCTGATATAATCTTAATTTTGTGCTTGTGCTGTATTGGGAGGATTTCCAGATGTTGTTTAGGCTAAAGAAGGCTGTTCTTGCCTTATTCATTCTGATGTTGATGTCTTTGCCTGTCCCGCCGTCTGGTGTTACTATGCTTCCTAGGTATGTGAAGGTATCTGTCTGTACCAATTGCTTATTCCTTACTGATATGGGCTCAGGGTTGCTCACACTGAGCGTCATGACCTCATACTTCTTTAAATTGATGTTCAAGCCCACCTGCTGGCTAAACTTATTAAGTCTATCCGTTTTTTCCTGGATGTGTTGATGTGAATGTGCTAGTAGTGCAATGTCATCTGCATATTCCAGATCTTCCAATGTAGAAAATGTTGTCCATCTTATTCCTCTTGGACTGCCCTCTGTTGTCTGGCGCATCACACAGTCTATGACTGTTAAAAATAGAGTGGTTGATAAGGGGCATCCCTGTCGTACTCCTGTCTTCACCTCAAAGGTTAGGTTGCTCTGCCCAACACTGCACGTAAAGTTTGCATAGAGGCTTTTTATGATTGACACTATGCAGCTTGGAATTCCATAAGCCCTCAGTATTTTCCATAAACTGTCCCTATGTATGCTGTCAAAAGCCTTTTCAAAATCAACGAAATTAATGTAAAGCTGTCTTTGCCATTCTGAGCACTGCTCTATAATGTTCCTGAGAGTGAATATATGATCTACACATCTCCTGTTCTTTCTAAATCCTGCTTGTTCTTTCCTCAGTTTATGATCTACTGTCTTTGAAATTGGGCAGAAACACGGACCAATGAAATTCTTAAAATAGCAATAAACTATATACCAAATAAAAATATGCCACAGCACCTAAAACCAATAAATAACATTAATAAGAAAAGAAAAACTCACTGGAATAAAGAACCAGTTGCCTGGTGGAATAAAAGCTGTGCATAAATTCATGAGAGAAGAAAAAGGTCCTTACAAAAATATAGAAATAACAGAACAGAAGAAAACTATGATGAGTATAAATATATTAGGAATGAATCTAACAGAATAATATTTAAAGCCAAAGAAACTAACTGGAAGGAGTTTTGTCAGTCACTTAAACCTAGCATTCAAATTAAAGAGGTATGGAAACAGCTTAAGGCAATCAAAGGGAACAATAAGAAAACAATAATGCCAACAATCAAACTACCAACGAGAGCAGAAACAGATAAAGAAAAAGCTAATGTCCTTGCTGAGTATTTCTATAAAGTCAGTGCAAAAAGTAGTCTTGGACAGGAAGAGAAAGACTCAGGGTACAGTTTTTAAAGGAACTACCAGACCAGATAGATGAAACAAACTATTTACATGCTGATAAAACAGAGGAAGAAGTAACTAGTGTAATTAAAGATAAATCTAATACTGCGTCAGGGCATGATATACTTAGTTATGAAATCCTTAAGAAAGTACCCAAAAAAACTATAAACATAATAACTTCCCTTTATAACAAAATCAGGAGCTTAGCAAAGATACCAAAAGTATGGAAAGTATGGAAAGTAGCTATGATAGTACCCATCCTAAAACCCAATAAGGAAGCCCATGATGAAATTTCGTATAGGCCTATCTCCTTAACATCACAACTAGGTAAAAATACTGAAACTGTTGTTAACAAAAGAGTTAAATTCTACCTGGAAAAAAATCAGGTTATATAGCCCAATCCAGTCAGGGTTTAGAGCAGACAAAAGTACAGTAGACCAGTTTGTAAGATTAGAACACGATGTAAAGCTAGGGTTCAAGAGGAAAGAGAAAACAGTGGTGGTCTTTTTGAATGTCGCTAGAGCATATGATGAATGCTGGAGAGATGGAGTTCTTTACAAAATGAAAAAGATTGGCATTACTGGTAAAACCTATAGGTATCTAGAAAACTTTTTACAGGACAGGTATTTTGCTGTACAGGTGAACAATGATAAGTCAGAAATATATGAACAACAGAATGGGATTTCTCAGGGATCTGTGATTTCACCTTCAATTTTCACTATAGCTGTAAATGATTTAGCAGATGAATTTAACGACATTAAGAATGCAGTTTCACAATTTGCAGATGGCTGTGCCATTTGGCGATCTGGAAAAAACTTGGACCATGTTTACCAAAAACTTCAAAAACAAATAGACAAAGTTTCAGAGTGGATGAAAAGTTGGGGCTTCCAAATTAATGTAAACAAAACAGTAGTTATGATATTCAGCAAAGGAAATTTAAAAAATAACAAAATAAATTTAACCATTAAAGGACAAAAAAATATGTACCTCCTTAACAACAAGATTTATGGGCATAACTTTAGATAAACAACTAAATTTGAATAAACAAATAGACAATTTAGTTGAAAGCCTAAATATACTAAGGATAGTAAAAGGTAATGGATGGGGGGCCAGCAATAAAATGATGCTTATGTTCTACAAGTCTTTCATCAGGGGGAAACTGGATTATGCCAGCATAGTCTATGACACAGCTGCAGCTTCTAACAAAGCAAAAATAGACAGAATTCAAAATGCAGCCATGAGAACCATTACAGGTGCATTTATATCAACACCAGTAGAAGCACTAGAAGTAGCTCTTGGCATACCGCCCCTTGGTCTAAGACGGAAAGAACTAAGATTAAATTATTGGAGTAAAGTAGCACAAGAAGTGACCCACCCAGCACATAAAGCGTTTGTCAAAAACCAACCAAGTGTATGGGACGCCCCTTTAAATAAAGATAGATATCCAACAGGGTGGAGAACTATAGAAGATCTAACGCAGCTGAAAGAACTGTCAAACACAATTAAAATAGTAATAAATATAGAAGCAAAATACCACCCTGGGAACTAAAAACACCAATCATAGACTGCTCACTTACTGAAAAGATCAAACAAAACATAGAAGATAAGGAAGCCAAAATGATAAGTAGAAAGTTCATAGATCAACTAACAAAACAAAGTCTGGCCGTCTACACTGGTGGATCCAATGGTGATAGTGGGCAACTAGGTGCAGGAATAGAAATACCACAGTGGGGAATTAAAAAGAGCTATAGTGTAACTGAAGGGGCTTCGATTTTTACCGCAGAGATGGTAGCAATTCTAAAAAGTTTAGAAATAATCGAAGATAACCCACCAAAAGCTGTTACGATATTTACAGACTCACTATCATCACTACAAGCACTAGAACACCCAGGTAAATGTAGCTGGCCAGACATAAGGGAAGAAATTCTAGCAATTAATGCATCACTAGGGAACAGAGGATGTAGTGTGAGGCTAGTGTGGGTTCCGCCCACATAGGTGTAGCTGGTAACGAGTTGGCAGACCAGAACGCCAAGAATGGAAGGATAAGTAAAAACAATATAAGAGCAGGACTGGGAAGGTCGGAAATCAAGAACCAAGTGAAGCTAACTATAAACGAGGAATGGAAGACAACATGGAAGAACAGTTGAAAAGGCAGACACGCGTTCAAACTGCTGAAAGAACCAACAAGGACGTGCCAGGTCAGAGAAGAATTAAAGATACCATCGAACAAAAAACTGTGGTGTCTCCGTTTCGGTGCAGCATACTTTATGATAGATGAACCTCACTGCCAAGAATGCCAGGAAGAAAATGACATAGACCACTACCTGATCCACTGTAAAAAGTACGAACAAAAAAGGCTTGAATTAAAAACTTACTATAGAAATCACAATATAGACATATATAAGGTTCTAAGTATGGATGCCCCCCAGGAGATGCCCAATCAATACTTAAAAGATATATACATAAAACAAAGGAAAACATATAAGGTTAGTACTTCAGAAAAGACATTCAACCAAATAGAAATTAAAAAAAAAACAAAAAACAACTTACTAACTACTCATAGGACAAGGAAAGACAACGAGGTATTAAAAGAAAAAACAATAACAACTCAAAAAGAACAAATACTAATACAAATTAAAACCAAGTGTAAAGGACAATAGTTATCTATAAACAATACAGAAGAAAAAATAAAATGGACAAATACTAAAATAAATTAAAATCAGCAACTGCAAAAGACAATAGTTATTTAAATTGAATACAAAATTAGTAAATAAACTGACACTAAATACCCCAATTATAACCAATTGTCAGGTTGAACAGGGTAGACCAAGATGGAACGAGAAGAGGCAATAACGGTCAGCTGTTAAGTGCCCGCTCTCCACCCATCACCTCTTCAAGACAACAACAACAACAACAACAAGTGTTCAACCCCATATGGGTTATAATTTGGGTATATACTGTTCCTTTTTCCATATAGTACCTTACATTTGTTGTTTTTCCAGACTGTAAACTCTCTGGCGTTTTCTAAGATCTGTTGGTGTATCTCTTCCCTGTTTTTGAGTATATCTCCCTTCACCCTGTTGAGTTTTTGGATGTCTGTGCTCTGATTTTATATGCTACCTTCTTATTTATTGCCCTTGATATTAACTCTTGTATTTATATTTGGAATGCACTGCTTTGTAATGTTTTGAAATTTATCTTACTCTTTTAGTGAACATTTGTGGTGAATATTTTATTTATGTATTTTGTTATACTTTAAACTTTCTCCTTTGTTCTGGTACTTATATGTTTATTTTTGTTTTGGTAATATACGTTTTTTTATGTTTTGTAGTTCACTGGGTAGGTCAACGTTTAGCACATTTTCTAGTGATAGCGTGTGTTGTGCTTTCGGATATTCTGGTTTTCTTTGCTGTTCATATTTCTTGCATGTTAGCGCATAATGAGCTATGGTATTTCTCTGAAGACATGCTTCACAGTGGGGTTCCTCTGTCATAAAATATCCTATTCCTAGTTGTCGTCTAACAAGCTTTTTATTGCATGGAATTTTTGGTTCTCTATTTATCTGACATGTTCGTGTTGGATCTTTCAACAGCTTATAAGGATGTCTATCTTTCTGGCTTTGTTTCCAATCTTCTGTCCATTCCATTGCTATTAGACTTTTTATTATGCTTTTGATCTCTATTGAGACCAGACATGTGTTTATGTGGTTAAGGTTGTGTTGGGCACATATTTGCGCACGGATTACGCATACATAGGTAAAATGTATTTATTTGTCTGATAAAAATATATTTATCTTTGAATGCACGTTTTTTGGTCTAAAGGGACAGAACTCAGATTAGGCGATGGGTATTCATTCTGTGAGTTATCGCTCTTTGTATCGTTCTTTAAAATTGAACTCAGCGGAGGAATTTAGACTTACTTTAATCTATTCTGTGTTTGGTTAGGAATAGATTGTTCTTGCTTCAGTATGTCTATGGCCCGAATCTATGTGTAGTTCTTGTCTATGTAGGACGAGTATGTCTTATATCTTGATATCTTAGTATGTTTAAGTGGAACTATTTTTCTTGTACTATACTTTAGGGGTCAGGTGCTTTTCGGCGCATGAAGATACGTTAGAGAGTTCTTCGGTGATGTCGAAGCCTATGGCGGGAAGTCATGTCTTAGACCTGCCCAGAGTTTGTGATCTCTTTTGATGATGGGAACGAAGATATTTTCTTCTGTGATGGTTAAATCCATGAGTTCCCTAGTGTTCATTCCATAACGCGAGGAGAAGAGCGTTTTTGTGCTTGCTAGTGTATTCCTATGTTAAGGTAAACGTACTTTTGCTGACTTCGTTCATTCCTAGGCTCAAGATGGGCAGACGTTTACATGAACCTAACCATGTCAGTATGTCAGAACGACATATTATCTAGCAGCACTGATTATGTTTCTATACAGCAATTATGAGGACAGATTATGCTGATGCTTGTGGAAACTTTGATATTCATGAAGTGAATCTTTATTGGAGCTTTGTCGTACATCGTTATGGTGAGCGATGGTTACAAGACTAGAAGCCATTTTGGAATGTTATCTATTGTTGATCATTTACCAGAGAACAGGGACGCCCTTATTATCAGGTGATGATAAAGAGATCATACTCATGAAAGGAAAATCTATTATGGGTGATTTAACATTCGCTCAGAAGATATCAGCTGATTGCTATTTAAAGAAATCTCCTCTAGGGTGCAAGCTACACTTATGCTAAAGGAGGTTCTGTCTAGGAGTCACCGTAAACGTGTTTGATTAACTGACATGACTAGTCAGTAAGGCCTGATAAAGATTTGTTAAACATTATATATTAACTGACATGATCAGTCAGTAAGGCCTGATGAATATTTATATAAGATATGGAACACTGAATGCTTATATACTGATGTTCCATTGTGATTTTCCTCAACATGAATGCCAATTTATTATTGTACACCGTGGGTCAACACTATGCTATTGATGTGAACCTGTGTTGCTGTAACTGTACCCGTTCTGTCAAGTGTGTGCGTCAAATTAAACTATTGAAACGTCTACAGGGGTCTGCATCAGTAACTTCTAGATACGCATGAATGAGTGTTTGAACCTTCAGTCAACTCCACAGAACAGTCACACATTCGCGTATTGACATTCATTGCAA
Organism: Oreohelix idahoensis; assembly: GCA_024509875.1. Classification (NCBI taxonomy): domain Eukaryota; kingdom Metazoa; phylum Mollusca; class Gastropoda; order Stylommatophora; family Oreohelicidae; genus Oreohelix; species Oreohelix idahoensis. Next base: position 70,608 of record JAMPIV010010345.1, on the reverse strand, counting down.
CACTCATTGTCAACACTGTATTCTTGTCAGGGCCTCTTTGTGTCCCAGGACAAGGTGACATGTATACCTGACACTGTGCCCGGTTAAAAGAGTTGACCAGTTGCACCAACAAGCCTTTATCACTATCACCACAGTAAAAGCGTTTTATCAATGTGGTGGCCAGTATGGGGATTATCAATGTGGTAGGCCAGATTTCTGGGCTTAACCTGCACAGTGGACATTGCCAGTAAAAGTAACAGCTACTGATACAAGTTCGTTTCCCTGACGCCTGATACGACACACCAGCAGTGTTAGTCTACACTTGATTGACAGTTCCTCATGTGACCTATGAAGCGATTACTGTATCTAGGTCACCGCTTGTTGACATTTGTCTCCGTACAGGCATAATTACATAGAACAGACAGCGTAGCACGGCAAGTTGTTTACAAGTGGACATTTAACTGTGGTAGCAGAAGTATTGAACTTAGAAGTCTACACGTCAAGGGTGGATCTTCGTGTGTGTTCATATTGCAGAACTGTGTAATAATTTAAAACAGAGAGCTATTATTTAATAAAGGGGAAGTTTAATTTGATGGAAAACTGAACCATATTAATGTAATACTGAGCCTTCTCTGCAGACACTTCTACAACACATTGCTGTATATTATATGCATTTATATGACATATATGTATTTATGTTTAATTTTACATGTTTGCATATTATTTGTGTGTCTATATAGTGGGTGGTTGGTGAGGTGACTAGTATAGGATATACCGAGTCATATTGGTCCTGTATTAGTGTTCTATAGGGAGCAATTTTCTTTATTGGAAATTTGCTGGCAACATCTGTTGCTATTTCTGTTAGTTGTTAAGACGCGTTTTTCATCGTTGTTTTTGTAATATTTTTTCTGTTCTTTAGTTTTGTTTTGATTTGTTTGTATTTGTAGATCTACTCTGTCCTATAATTTAGTTTTATACACCATTTATGTTTATACACTGTGGCGTTATTTGTCTTGTTTATTTCCTTGCAGTTATCATCACATACTTTGTGACATTATTTTTGGTTAAGATTTTTCATTGATTTGATTTCTGCAAATGTTTTCGTATTGTTTTCCTTGATTGTCTTTCTATTTGTATTTTATGTATGTTGTTGGTTGACATATGATATGAGATAGTTGAGTACACGTATGTTATAGTATAGACCAGTACTTTATTACTATTATTGTTCTACAAGGAAGTATACAAGACCTTTGTAAGACTTGTCTCCCACAGAGATTGGGATTGTGAGCTAATTAATTAAGTTCATTGAGAACTTGCTCCTGTTTATTAGGTGATAGATTACATTTTTGTGTCAACTGATTGCTATCATTATTAGGCTTCATGTCTACATTGGAATACTTTATTGCACAAGGGAAATCCCTTGATAAGTCTGGTAAGGAATTAGAGGAGTTTGCAACTGCTCAATTTGCAATGGTATTAAAATCAGAAGAGAAAAAGCAAAAAGAGGAGAATAAATGGAAAGCAAAAGTTGAACAAAAGAAGATAGATGCTGAGAATTTAAGATTGCAGATGCAAGCTGAGGAGAGAAAAGCTGCTGCTGAGGAGAAAAAAGCTGCTGCTGAGGAGAGAAAGCTTCAAATGGAAGAAAAGAAATTAGAAGCTGAAGAAAAAAGATTGCAAAGAGAATCTGAGGCTGAGCAAAGAAGATTAGTAGCTGAGGCTGATCAAAGAAGATTAGAAGCTGAAGCTGAGCAAAGAAGATTTGAAGCTGAGGCTGAGCAAAGAAGATTAGAAGCTGAGGAGAGAAAAGCAATAAGAGAACATGAACATCAAAAAGAACTGTTAGCATTTGAATTAGAAAAATTAAAATTGACAAATTGGAGTAATGTTAATCAGTCAAATGGTAACAGTGGTAAACCCTTTACTTATAAGGTCAACGTACCAGCGTTCAATCCTTCCAGTGACGATATTACATTCTGACTGGATCGTTTTGAACGCTCCTGTCGAGCTCATAATGTGGATAAATCACAGTATGCTAATCAATTGTCAGAAAATTTGAAAGGTGATTCTCTGACTAGTTTAGGTTTGGTCGAAGAGTCTGACAAGGATAATTATGATGTTATTAGAGCTGCCTTATTGAAAAAATATCAGTTAACTGAGGAAGGTTACCGTATTTTGTTTAAGAAAATGGTAACTGAATCAGGGGTGGAATTCTCAGAATTCATTGCAAGGACACGTCTTACATTTAATCGTTGGATTGAGTTGTCCAAAACAGAAAAGACATATGAAGCCCTTATGGACTTATTGCTCAGGGACAAGATTATGTCATGTGTTAATAAACCTTTCTTGGAATTCCTACATGAGCGTAAACCCAAGACACTAACAGAAATGCAAGAATATTGTGACCAATACGTCACTGCACACCCTGACATAACTCTTAGTAACACTAAGATTAAAGAAGGTATGCCAGTTGCATCAGCAACACCATACAACCTTAATTATTCACACAAATTTCAGGGACAACAAAACAAGTTTGGAAAAAAAGATAACCATAATAGTTATCAAAACCAAGGAAATCAATCATTTCAGGGTTCTTCTGCGAAGAAATGGAGACAAGCTGACAGCCCTCGATACAGAAGTGGTCATAATTATAGAAATTTCCGCAGAGGGAGTCATTATAGGAACTATCCAAGTCATCCATCATGGAGACAACAAGACCATAATTATAGAGATACTCATTATAATGAATATGATAATGGTAACCATGAGAATTATGACTCAAACCCAAATAGGGGTTACAATAGAGGGAATAATAATGATTACAGAGGCAATAATCGAGGTAGATCCCAATACAAAAAACCTAAATCTCATTATCATGCAAACTCTGCACAGCAAGAGTCACATGAAGCCTATAAACAGACTAGAGATAATGATGATGCTAATAATATGGCATGTGCCGCTTTTGATTTTGGGAGAGCATCTCAGTGCCCCCAATGCAAAACATTATTTAAGTTGTGGCTATCCTCTTCCCGCTCTTCCTGCGTCAGTCGCGCATGATGGAAGAGGTTCTCTTGTCTTACACAGAGGTTTAGTAAATGACAATCCAGTCTCAATTCTTTTTGATTCTGGATGCACCACAATTGGTGTTAGACAGTCGCTTGTAGATCCTTCTTGTGCCACTGGAAAAGTAGTCAAATGTGTAACGTTTGGCGGCACCTTAGAGAAATACTCTACTGCTATCATTAGGATTGCTACTCCTTTCTTTACAGGAGATGTACACGCATGTCTTCTGCCGAATCCGATCGCTGATCTTATCATTGGTCGTATTCACGAAGTCAAAGAATGCACTCCAAAACAAATTTCCGTTTGGGAAAAACAGAATATGCAAACCGCTAATGCTGTGGTCACTAGAGCTCAAGCTCTTAATGTGCCTCAATCTTCACCTACAGAAGATAATGAAGTGCATAACCAAGATGATCCCTTGGTAATTTCTCGTGACTCGTTTATAAAACAGCAAGAAGAGGATCCGACTCTAAAGAAATTCTTTACTCTTGCAACGAAAGTTGAGCCGAATAAAGATACAAAGCATAAATCTTGGATTACAATGAAGAATGGCGTACTTGTACGTATGGTGCAAGACTCCGACAAGTCAAGTCATTCTCAGATTCTTGTGCCCAAGAATTTGAGAGTTAAAAAGTTACAACACGCACACGACTCTCAGTGTGCTGGACATATGGGTTTTTCCCGTACAAAGTCAAGAGTTCTTGCGGCTTTCTTTTGGCCTTTTGTGAACAAAGACATACGGATTTATTGTCAATCTTGTATAGTATGTCAAGAAGTCAAATCCAAAGGTCCACGCCATGCTGCACCTATTCAGGCTGCAGACATTCCTATCCGACCATTTAAGAAAATGGCGATAGACATCATTGGTCCATTTAAGATCAAATCTGCTAGAGGACATCAGTTTATCTTAACGTGTGTGGACATGTGCACACGTTGGCCAGAGGCTATCCCTCTGAAGAGCATTACTACTGCTGACATTGCAGATGCTCTTTGGCTTATATTTTCTCGTCTGGGATTTCCTGGAGAAATATTATCAGACCATGGCACCCAATTAATATCGGATACCATGTCTCAAGTGATGTCGACTCTGCAGATAGAGAGATCTTTGAGTAGTATCTATCATCCAATGTCCAATGGGATGGTCGAACGGCTAAATAGAACACTCAAGAACTTATTAAAGAAGATAACTGAGGATCATCCTCAAGATTGGGATAGGGTTTTACCCGCGGCCCTCTTCGCTTACAGAGAGGTCCCCAATGAACATACAGGATTTTCTCCCTTTGAACTTGTCTTTGGCGCGCGACCGCGCGGCCCTATGTCTTTGCTTCATGATCTCATAACCGCTGATAATATTACCGATGACACGAAATCTTCTTATGAATATGTCATCGCGCTGAGGGAAAAGATTATCGAAGCATGCAAATTGGCAACTTCTTCTGAATTTGCTAAGCAGAAAGCAAGACAATTTGCCAATAAGAAAAGAACCTTACGACAACTTTGTCCTGGTGACAAAGCATTTGTTTTGCTACCTTGTAGGGAAAACAGACTTCTTATTTCTTGGAAAGGTCCGTACGATATAATCTCGAAAATTTCCGATGTTGACTACATTGTGATATTGATGGGAAGCATAAAACCTTCCACATCAATATGCTTACGGAATTCCATGAACGTCCGGACTATTTACAGCCTATTTTCCAGGCAACGGACGATTCACCAGTCCAACATGGTCATTACTCATCACTGTCTGTAATACAGGATGAGGAAACAAGTTTTTCGGATGTTAATCTTCCGCTTCCGATGATTCCACTTCATTCTAGTGAATCATGGAAAAACGTTACTGTTTCTCCGGATTTATCTCTAGGAGAACAGCGACAAGTTTCGGCTATGTTACAAACATTTCAGGATGTCCTTACTGACATTCCTGGACAAACTCATGTCATTGAACATGACATTATTCTAACTGACCATAATCCTATTAGAGTCAGACCTTATCCTATTCCTATACATTTTCAAGCACAGGTTGAGAAGGAGTTGGATGAGATGATAGAATTAAAAATAATTGAACCATCCACTTCTGCGTATTCTTCGCCGATGGTTATTGTCCGAAAAAAAGACAATAACATACGTCTTTGCGTTGACTATCGCAAATTGAATCAAGTCACGAAGTTTGATGATGAACCTATGCCTTTACTAGAAGAGCTACTTACTAGGCTTTCTAAATCTCATTTTTTCACTGAACTAGATTTGTCCAAAGGATATTGGCAAGTTCCTCTATCTGAACGCGCCAAACCTTTTACTGCTTTTTTTACACCTAGAGGCCTTTTTCAATGGAATGTCACGCCTTTGGGCCTTATGAACGCACCAGCTACATTCGTACGCATGATGCGTCGAATTCTATCTTATCGGTCAGATGTCATCGCGTATCTAGACGACATCTGTCTTTTCAGCGATACTTGGGAAGATCACTATTCGGGGTTAGTTGAATTGCTATCTACTCTACGCGAGTATAACCTGACAGCGAAACCCTCTAAAGCCTGCATTGGTTTTAGCGAAATTTCGTTCCTAGGCCATCGAGTGGGTCATGGTTTCCTAAAGACAGAGGACCATAATACAAGTAAAATACTTAACATTTCTATTCCTAAGACTAAAAAGCAAGTGCGAAGTCTCTTAGGTCTCATACAATTTTATGGACGATTCATTCCGAATCTGTCCTCGATCATGGCACCTCTTTCTTCCTTGCTAAAGAAAGGATCTCCTAATATAGTCCATTGGACTCAAGAATGTCAATCCTCTTTGGATAAGATCAAAACTATGTTTTCTACTGCACCTATTTTAGTGTTACCTACTACAGATAAGACATTTGTTCTTCGTAGTGACGCTTCATCCACTGGGATTGGAGCGGCACTAATACAAGAGTACTCTGGAACTCTGCATCCTGTAATGTATATTTCCAGAAAGCTTAATGATGCAGAAAGGAATTATTCGGTCTTAGACCGTGAACTATTGGCTATGGTATGGTCAATTCTCAAATTACGAAGATTCCTTCTAGGCGCACATTTCATAGTAGAAACCTATCAGAAAGCTCTTACGGCTATACAGAGTAAGAATTTGAAGAGTTCGAGGTCTACTCGATATGCAATTGCTCTTCAACCTTTTCATTTTTCGGTACGAGCTATCCGTGGATCAGATAATGTGATGGCAGACATTCTGTCGAGATGCCCACATGATTCCACTTAACTGTTGAGTCTTGGACTTCTTAACACTTCCAACTCGACAACAGATTTTTCTTTTCTATATCAAGATAGATACACATTGTAATTCATAATGATACTACGTTCATTGATATATATATGCACCGGTACTCGTTGATGATTTTTCTTTTTGTCAATCATGTACATAGAATGCTTAAACTGAAATTGTTATATGCATTGTGTCATTGCAAGTATAGTAGTATGCGTGGGTGACACCTCCCTGGAAACATTTATGCTTAAGAGAAATGCTTTCTCTGAGAGATTTATATTTCTTTGCATTAATCTGGCTTAAATAATTCCAGATATTTCTCATCTGCGCAGTATTTATGCGTTGGGAGCCTATTGTATGTTGCTCTCAGATGGAAAAAAAAATGATTTTCATTTTTTTTTCCGGGGGGTGTGGTAATCTGTTGCGCACATATTTGCGCACGGATTACGCATACATAGGTAAAATGTATTTATTTGTCTGATAAAAATATATTTATCTTTGAATGCACGTTTTTTGGTCTAAAGGGACAGAACTCAGATTAGGCGATGGGTATTCATTCTGTGAGTTATCGCTCTTTGTATCGTTCTTTAAAATTGAACTCAGCGGAGGAATTTAGACTTACTTTAATCTATTCTGTGTTTGGTTAGGAATAGATTGTTCTTGCTTCAGTATGTCTATGGCCCGAATCTATGTGTAGTTCTTGTCTATGTAGGACGAGTATGTCTTATATCTTGATATCTTAGTATGTTTAAGTGGAACTATTTTTCTTGTACTATACTTTAGGGGTCAGGTGCTTTTCGGCGCATGAAGATACGTTAGAGAGTTCTTCGGTGATGTCGAAGCCTATGGCGGGAAGTCATGTCTTAGACCTGCCCAGAGTTTGTGATCTCTTTTGATGATGGGAACGAAGATATTTTCTTCTGTGATGGTTAAATCCATGAGTTCCCTAGTGTTCATTCCATAACGCGAGGAGAAGAGCGTTTTTGTGCTTGCTAGTGTATTCCTATGTTAAGGTAAACGTACTTTTGCTGACTTCGTTCATTCCTAGGCTTAAGATGGGAGACGTTTACATGAACCTAACCATGTCAGTATGTCAGAACGACATATTATCTAGCAGCACTGATTATGTTTCTATACAGCAATTATGAGGACAGATTATGCTGATGCTTGTGGAAACTTTGATATTCATGAAGTGAATCTTTATTGGAGCTTTGTCGTACATCGTTATGGTGAGCGATGGTTACAAGACTAGAAGCCATTTTGGAATGTTATCTATTGTTGATCATTTACCAGAGAACAGGGACGCCCTTATTATCAGGTGATGATAAAGAGATCATACTCATGAAAGGAAAATCTATTATGGGTGATTTAACATTCGCTCAGAAGATATCTGCTGAATGCTATTTAAAGAAATCTCCACTAGGGTGCAAGCTACACTTATGCTAAAGGAGGTTCTGTCTAGGAGTCACCGTAAACGTTATTGATTAACTGACATGACTAGTCAGTAAGGCCTGATGAAGATTTGTTAAACATTATATATTAACTGACATGATCAGTCAGTAAGGCCTGATGAATATTTATATAAGATATGGAACACTGAATGCTTATATACTGATGTTCCATTGTGATTTTCCTCAACATGAATGCCAATTTATTATTGTACACCGTGGGTCAACACTATGCTATTGATGTGAACCTGTGTTGCTGTAACTGTACCCGTTCTGTCAAGTGTGTGCGTCAAATTAAACTATTGAAACGTCTACAGTGGTCTGCATCAGTAACTTCTAGATACGCATGAATGAGTGTTTGAACCTTCAGTCAACTCCACAGAACAGTCACACATTCGCGTATTGACATTCATTGCAACACTCATTGTCAACACTGTATTCTTGTCAGGGCCTCTTTGTGTCCCAGGACAAGGTGACATGTATACCTGACACTGTGCCCGGTTAAAAGAGTTGACCAGTTGCACCAACAAGCCTTTATCACTATCACCACAGTAAAAGCGTTTTATCAGGTTGCTTCTTCCTTTTTTAGCTTCCTTGTCTGCTACCTGTTTCTATTCCCACATGTGAAGGTATCCATGCTATTAGTACTGTGCAGCCTCTGATATTTAGGTGTGTGCTAAGTTGAAATATTTCTTCTGCTATGTCTGGTCGGCTACATTTACAAGGGGATTGACATAAGTCTTGGGCCTGACCATGAAGGAGTCACAGGAGGAAGATGAAACTTGGCACATTTAAAGTTCATCATATTTGCACTGAATGTGTAAAGTACGCGTTTGTTTCTTCAACGGGTTTTCCCGCTACAGTGCACGGCGCAATGTACCATATTGACCGGATCTGCTGCTCCAAAGATTTGACAAAACAATGGAAAAGAAGGAGGCCAGAGCTGTGATAAAATTTCTAATGTTTCAGGGAAAAACACCTACAGAAATACACAGGGAGATGGAACCAGTGTTTTGTGATTCTTGTCCTTTATATACTTCGGTAAAAAACTGTTGTCAACAGTTTAAGTGCGGCCGCTCAAATGTTGCTGATCTGCCAAGATCTGGTAGACCAGCCTCAGAGTGCAACGATGAAAATGCAACAAGAGTGAAGAAAATCATTGACCAGGATCGAAAAATGACAATTGTGGAGATAGCTAGTAGAGTAAAACTAAATGAAAGAACAGTTTATAAAATTTTACACAACAGACTGAACGTGAGAAAAGTGTGTGCACGCTGGGTTCCGCGACTGTTGACATGTGAACAGAAGCAAACGAGGGTAAATTGCTGTCAACAGGTGCTCAAAAAGTGTCAGTCAAAAAATTTTTTGGAGACCATGGTGACAGTAGATGAGACTTGGGTACACCATTATGACCTCGAATCCAAAATTGCCAACATGCAGTGGAAAACCCCGGGCTCCCCAACACCTGTCAAGCCGAGGGCGCAGCAATCTGCAGGAAAAGTGATGCTGACTGTTTTTTGGGACGGCAAAGGTGTCCTTTTGAAAGATTATCTGCCTCGTGGCAACACAGTTAATGGACAGTACTATGCAGATCTTCTCACAAAACTAAGAAAGGTTGTGACCAGGAAACGAGGGATAACGCGCACTCAAAATCTTCCTTTGCTTCAAGACAACGCGCCCTCTCACAAAGCACGGCTTGTGCAGCTAGCAGCCAACGATTTGAATATTGAAATTCTTCCATACCCACCATATTCTCCAGATTTGGCTCCATCAGACCTTTTTCTATTCCCAAATCCTAAAAAACAGCTAAAAGGAAATCATTTTGACAGCGATGAAGAGGTTATACTGGCATGTGATGACTGGTTTAGTTTGAAAAATAGGGTGTTCTACTCCCAAGGTCTTTTCAAGGTCAAGCAGAGATGGCATAAGTGTGTCAATTCAGACGGTGGCTATACTGAAAAGGAATAAACACTATACAAAATTTCAGCTCTCTGTGACATGTCCTTTATAGTCAGGCCCAAGACTTATGTCAATCCCCTTGTATTTGCATTAATTAATGCTTGCATTGCTGATAGAGTCAGTTAAGATTGTTAGCTTATTGCTGGGGGGGGGGGGGGGGGGGGCTTGTCAGTAGATATTTCCAGTGCTTTTACTATTGCAACCATTTCTGCTGTGAAGATAGATGTATTTTCAGTTATACTATAATTTTCCTTTAGCCTGAATGCTGGAATATGTATTCCTGTACCTAGTTCTTCATTTTCTACTTTAGATCCATCAGTATATACTTATCTACATGATTATGCTTAAAGCAATCGCGTCCTTTACACTGCGACAGCAAATATGGCCGTCACTGATAGCACTCCTGGAAAAAACAACTATATGGCGATACAAATAGCCTCAAGCTGACCACTGTTTTCTTTGAAAACATTCAAATAATTAGACGTCTGAGAGTGTACGAAGAAGAAGAAGAAGAAGAAGAAGAAGAAGAAACATATTAAAGGGATGCCGATGCTTAGAGATGCTCGTGGCGCTAGCAACCCTAGAACCTGCCATGCATTTAATCATGCTTAGCAAACGTATATGATTGGCCAATCTGTATATGAAACCTACAATTTTTAAAGTACTAGCAACAATCTAAATGACAAAACTAGTAATCATATCTTTTTTAATTAGAATACATTGTTTCAGAAATACAGAGATACATAGCACCCGGAGACTGATTTCGGTGAGTAAATTCAAAGCAGTATGCTTCAAACATATTATAGGGATGTCTAAACTTAACTTTGCCCTGTATCCCAGCAACCCTAGGACCGCCCCTGCATTTATCCATGCGCAGCAGAAACATATGACTTGCCAATCTATAAAATACAATTACAATCTTTAAAATAGCATCATCAATCTACGTAACAAAATTAGTAAACATATCTTATTAATTGTAATACATTTTTTTCTTAAATGCAGAGATATTTACTACCCGGAGAGATTAATATGTGGAATATTCCTCATCTTTTAGGTGCACTTCGTATTTGATTCTGTACACTGCACAACTAGTTGCTTCTAAATATCAGTTATGGAGCAGAGAAGAAGTGCCGAGGAACTGGTCATGATTGCCAAAGAAGGAAGAGTGGAATTTATAAATAATTTTCTATCAAACACTGGAGTTGATATTAACTGCACAAACGTCAATATGAAAACTGCACTAATGCTGGCTATTGAAGACGATCACGTGATAGCAGTACAAAGTTTGATCGCTGCTGGAGCTGATGTAGACAAAAAGTGTATGAATGGTAACACAGCTTTAATGTTTTCTACATGGATTGGGGCGTTAGACTACATGCGGCTTCTGGAAGGTGCCGGATGTGACGTCAATCTGTGTAACAATGCAGGGGATACAGCTCTAATGTTTGCATCCTTGGTCGGAAGTGTCAAGTCTGTTCAAGTCCTTGTAGACATTGGTGCTGATGTGAACTTGTCAAACAATGCAGGAATGACAGCTCTGATGATTGCTGCCCGCGAAAATCACTTTGATTGTGTCAGGGTCTTTATACAGCACAGTGCTTCTTTAAATATGACGGACAATTGTGGTAACACAGCAGTGATCTTTAGTGTAAAACATGGTCATATTGAGTGTCTCCAAACTTTGATGGAAGCGGGTGCTATTGTCGACGTGAGTAACAACGACGGCATGACTGCTTTGATGTTGGCATCCCAATATGCAAAAGTTAAATGTATGAACATTCTGATAAAATATGGTGCAAAAATAGACATTACCGATCACAGTGGAAGATCGGCCATTTCGTTGGCAGCATCGAAGGGGCACTTGGAGTGTCTTAAAATTCTAGCTCAAGCTGGAAGTGACACAAACTGTGTTGATAATCATGGAAACACTCCCATTATGTTCGCAGCGATTCAAGGCAGCTCTGAGTGCGTTGATTTTCTGTTACACGCCGGAGGAATTGTTGATTTAGTGAGCAATGATGGTATGACATCACTCATGTTGGCTGCACGAGAAGGACATCTTAAGACCTTGGAGAGTTTGATAAACATGGGTGCAAATGTGAATTTTAGGAGTCAGTCTGGAAAAACTGCTCTGATTTCAGCGCTAACTAACGGCAAGTTAGACTGTGTACAGATGTTGGTTCACGCGGGTGCTACTCTTGATCCTAGCTCGGGTGAAGGGGTGGACAGTTTGATGACCTGTGCCATTGACGGAAATACTAAACTTCTTCAGTGTCTCATCGACGCTGGTATTAATCCAGATTTCAGAAACGGGTGCGACAATACAGCATTAATGATTGCATCAGAAAATGGCAGAATTGAATGTCTCCAGTTATTGCTAACAACCGGGGTTAATATTAATATTTCCAACACAGCCAGAGAAACGGCGCTTACATTAGCAGTCTGCAAAGGACATGTAGACTGTGTTGAATGCCTAGTCGGTGCTGGTGCGGAGATCAACTGGAAAAATACAGATGGAGAGACACCATTGATGTTAGCCATTCGTCATGGAAATCACAAGTGTACTAGAGTTCTACTTCATTTTAAACCTGATCTCAATATGGTCAACAATTCTGGGATGACAGCGTTAATGATTGCTTCAGAATACGGCAGGCACGAGTGTCTGAACTCTTTAAAAGCAGTTGGTGCAAACGTTGATCTTTACAACACTGAAAAAGAAACAGCTTTGATAATAGCAGCAAAGGGAGGAAACCAGCGATGTCTGCAAACATTGATACATGCAGGAGTCGACGTCAACAAGGCTGATACAGAAGGGCGCACACCTTTAATGCACGCTTGTCTTAAAGGTAGTATGCCCTGTTTGCAAGAATTGATATTAGCTGGAGCTAAACTTGACCTAGCTGAGAAGAAAGAAACAGGGTTAGATTTATATACTTCAAAATCAACTGGAAAAACAGCTCTTATGATGGCTGTTGGTGCAGGTAATCCTCAGACTGTAGCAGCTTTGCTGGGCGGTGGTGCAGATGTCAATCTTGCCAACAATAGCAAAGACACAGCTCTGATGATGGCGGCCAAAGAAGACAAGTGTTACTGTCTGTGGCAGTTGGTAAGTCATGGAGCAGACGTTGATCTGCAAGACAGAAACGGACAATCTGCACTTATGGCTGTTTGTAGCGGAAACTGCACTAACTGTTTCAGAGTTTTAATAAATGGTGGTTGCAATTTAAATGCCGCTGATAATACTGGAAAAACAGCGCTGATGTTTGCTTTGTCAAGTGAAAGTAAAGTGACCTTTCTAACAGATCTTTTAAGAGCTGGAGCAAATATAAATCAATCAGATAATATTGGAAGGACAGTTTTGATGATAGCGGCGTCACTAGGACAGGTGGGATGTCTGGAATTGTTGTTACAAGCAGGTGCCAATATTTATCAGACTGACAACACAGGACGGACAGCTCTAATGATTGCTGCGCGTAGTGCGCAGGAACTGGGCCTTTCTACACTTGTACGAGGATCTGTCGGAGTGGATATAGCAGACAATGACGGCACCACCGCGTTAATGTACAGTTCTCAAGTTGGTAGCTTAGGATGTCTTAAGATGTTGATTCAAAATGGCGCTAAAGTCAGTCAGGCTAATGCTGCAGGTATGACATCGCTGATGTTAGCTGCCGAGAATGGACGCATAGACTGTCTTCAGACTTTGATAAGTAATGGAACAGAGCTTAATGTCACAGATAAATTACAAAGAACTGCACTGATCTTAGCTTTGTTGAATAAACAGGAGGAATGTGCTACTATTTTGGTAAAAGCTGGCAATTGCGTTAATATTGCTTCAAAAGATGGGACGACAGCTTTGTTGGCAGCAGCCATGTTGAATTCTACATCTTGTCTGAAACAGTTAATAGAATTTGGAGCGGATATTCACAAGGTTGATTCTGAAGGCAGGAACGCTTTATTCTTGGCTTCTCAGAATAAACGAGCAGCGTGTCTGAGAGTGTTACTTGAGGTTGGTAGCAATGTTCATTTGAGAGACAATAAAGGCTGGACAGTATTAATGCATGCCCTGACGCCTTCAAAAATGTTGCTGATGTCTGATGATAAAATCAATACGTTTGAGTGCGTAGAAATTCTAATTAAAGCAGGTGTTGATGTGAATGCACAAAACCTGGAAGGTAGAACCGCTTTAATGTTTGCGTCTAATGAGACGTTCTACAACAAGTGTGTCCTCCACCTCATTGCTGCAGGCGCTGATGCCAACTTGACTGACAACAACAAAAGGACAGCACTGATGCTCGCCGGTGCTGTTAATCCAGATGACAGATACTTTGGATATTTGTACAGCGATGATAGTGACATCGAAAGTGATGTTGAAAGCGGAGAAAATGGAAATGTTTCATTACAACTCGACAGTGATGATGAAAGTGGAGAAGAAGAAAATGTTTTATCACATCTGATTACCGCAAGCGATGACCTCAACAGGCAAGACAGAGAAGGACTCACTGCCTTGATGGTTGCCTGTGGTCATCAGGCTATGACGCTTGCTCGTCGCCTAATTATGGCTGGAACTGACGTGAACGCATCAGATTTAAAAGGGAGAACGGCTTTAATGCATGCTATTTTAACAAAGAGTGACACATTTGATAATGACGACGACAATATTCTCTCCACTGTGAAATTGTTAATACAGAATGGTGCAGATGTTAAGGCACAAGACAATGACGGTATGACAGCCTTAATGTTTGCTGCAAAAAGTGACGTGAATCCTGAAATTACAGAGTTGCTTATAGAGAAGGGTGCAGATGATGACGCACAAGACAGTGAAGGTATGACAGCTCTGATGTATGCTGTTAAAAGCGATAATTATGAACAAAGTGATATTCTAATATCCAATGGTGCTGATATTGACAAAAGAGACAATCAACAACGGTCGGCGCTTATTCATGCCTTCAAAACTTTCAACTCCGACGATGATAAATGGAGTAATGGCACTCTACCACTACTTCTTGATGAAATTGTTAACTTTCGGTTGGAGGAGGAATTTCGCCCATTGGTTGAGCAAATTCTATCGAAAAGTGACTATTTGAGCTCATGTTACTATACTGACGAAACATGTTTTATAGGATTTTGTGTCTGCAATGGAATTACAGACTTCCGTCTTGGAAAATCCATGAATCATTCTATCAGCCAAGACTACGAAGCATCACCTCTGCTCAATGTTTTAGTCAATACTGGCATTGACGATGTCGAACGATATTTCATTGCAAACTGTTTTGTGTTTGACAAAGATATGAAAATGTTGCGAAATGAAACATTTGTGAACAAACTTAGCACCAACAAAAAAGAATGTATCCAGGAAGCTTTCAGTAACCCTTGGCCTTTGGTAAAATTATCTCTCATTGTTGTGTCCTCAATAATTGGTCCTAGCCCTGGTCGTGAGCAGAGAATTCGTCAGACTGGACTCCCGTGGCCTATACAAGAATGTCTCATGTTTCAACGACCAGTAGCCTGTTTACCTGTTCATCACTGGATGGACATACCTCTTTGTTTTGATCCTGAAGAATACGAGCGTCTTCCAACTCCATATCCATTATTGTACAACTGGCCTTTTGGACGTCGACTTGTGTCATGTGACTGTGAAGACTGCAAAGGAAAGGGACAGAATTTCCAGCACTAATTTCTTACATCCACCGTAATACAGTTGTTATATTTCATTATGTTTTTCATTGTGTTAAAGCAGAGATTTAATGGTAGATCACAGGGAATGATTTGATAGATCTCTAGTTGATGGAAGGTAGAAAAATAATAATTTGAAACTTGGGAAAATTTCGTACTAACCTTTTCCTACCGGTATTTGAAAGCTCAGTATTATCAGCATAAAATGTACTTTTTTCGCATCCCCATTGAGAACCCACGAGCTAGCTTTCTAAAATTAATGTTAGTCGTGAGCTGCATAAGATAGGAACGCGATCTATTCTTTGAAGTGAAGTTAACATTCTTGTGACACAAGTATGTAAATATATTACATGATATCTACATGTTTTTTGCTTCCACCTGTTTTCCACCTTTTCTTGCTTATTAGTATGCACGACTTGTTAATGCAGAACCTTCGTACTTATATCTGTCAAACTCATAATTTAGCTACGCCTAATTTTTTTTTCTTTTCTCTACTGTCTTATAGGCACTAGGAACGTTTACAATCAGACCGTTGTAATAGTGACAGGTAGACGGAACGCGTAGAGAGAAGACGGGGTGGTAGATTTGTAGAGAACAAAGGGCGACTATTCAAAAAGTCGTACTTTTGGCAAAGGGGGAGATAAGCTAATGAAGTTAAGACGTATTTTCGGTAGACATTGGTCAGGGGGAATTAATCTGTGGAAAAGGGAAGATAATCACAGTTAACCCCCCCTACCTCCGTTTGTTCGGAATGTGAGCAGATACTGTGAGAGTCGCCAGATCAAAAGACCGTTCGCTCGTTGCCAGAGTCTGCAAGCGGTGAAAGGTGGCAATTTTAGCTTTGATTCGCAGATCGACCGAAGAAAAACCCGAAATCTGAGCGAAGGCGTCAAAACTAGCAAGTGCTAGTGAATTTCTACAAATTTAAGATATATACCGCATCCTTTAAAATCCATTATTCAGTACCCACAGGATTTTTCAGAACCAACTAGCTTCGATTTCTAGACTATTGTTAAAGTGGATTTCTTAGTATTTTCGATTGGAGAAGTTCTAAATTTCTGTGTTTGCGGTAAATATTATACTAGAAGTTTGAGGGATTTAATTGTTAAGTCCATCATTATATTTCACTAAGATTTTCTGTGTAGAGTAATTTACTGGTTAAGGTCCGTCAATTATATTTCACAAGGATTTTGTGGGGTGTAAATTGACTAGCAGAATTAAAATAATCTATAGCAAAATTGTTCTGGCTGTAGCGTTAATCTAACTAACTGATATTAACCAGTAAGAGCTATTTTAATCAACTAGTAAATGCACTATTCATTATGAGTACTGAAGAAATATATATTTATTTCTAATTCACGATGATTAATTTTGTAAATGACTAGAATTTTTTTCACGGGGGTTTTAAACGATAAGACAAGCTCTAAGCTTGTAGTTTCTAATTTAAGTTAATAACCGAAGTGGAAAATAATATTATATTTTACGCGGGTTAGGATAGGATTGAGAATACTATATTGTGGTTAAGTATTTTGTATTTTTTTTCCGTATATCTAGTAATGGGTCACATACCCAAAACCTACCAGCGGCTTCCATATAAATCTGATAAAACGGGTCTAAGTCTACGTCTAACAGACGCAATACAAACATTCTTCAGCTAAAGAGCGAATCTTTAAGGTTGACCTGTTCGGCCTCTTGGTTTACTCAGAAAGAGAGCGAGTACCAACAAAAGAAAATAAGAATTACATGTAACTGGATCTATAGATATCCAGATTTCCTTTTTCCATTATATATAAACAGTCAGCCCGCAGTGGCGAAAAATATCAAAACACTAACATTTCCCAATTACCGACCACTTGTGTTGTGGCGAAGATTTATCCAGAACAGATTTACACACCTGACATTCCGTTAAGTATTGGACAATTTCAAGCTAATGACACTGTGAACACTAGAACGCGTAAATATTCACCTATCTGGACAAATTGAGGGTGAAACAAACAGATTCAATAAAATAGTAACAAAGCAAGCGTTTCCCCAAATCAGAGGATTAAATCAGTAAATTTTGAAAAACTGGGGCTTGTTTTGCCAAATAAAACCAACACTGGATCTGTGGTGCCTACTCAGGAGTTCTGTTCCAGACATGTTAATCAACAAATTAGGTAAGCTCGATTGAAAGGTGGCCACTTGTCTGTCAGAGCGAGAGAAAGGAGGAATGAATAATTCATATATTGTACAACCATTATACTCACTTGTTTATGCCTTTATTTTTTCTTTTGCAAATACTGTTTATTTCAGAATAGAATAACGTACAAAACTCTGTTCCTTACAGTATAGTCAAATTCTATACCATAGTGCTAATCTTTTGACCTTTTGGGGGTTAATTAACTTCTCTTTGTGGGATCTTGTCTCAACAAGGGGAGATAGTACTTATGGGTCTATTTCTTAATTATTTCTGTAACCTATGATTTTTTTGTTGTTCGACACTTGATATATATGTTGTGAAGTTTTTTTCATTTATGGTAAAATAAAATTTACATAAAAACTTAATTTACTGGCGTTGGTCAGCTAGTCCCAATATCCATACTCCATTACGATAGTTTTCACGTTTGTGCGTCTAATTGTCGTCACTTATCTGTGTGGGTGTATGCGAGTGGTTGATATGTATATATATATATATATATATATATATATATATATATATATATATATATATATATATATATATATATATAAATACATATAGGGAACTGTCTGAACAACAAATTTTAGTCGTAACCGATAGGCTGGACTAGAGTAGCTTCTCAAATCCAGGGACAGACTCTACCCTTCACCAAGTCACTAGTGAAAATCTATCTGTTTATCTTATCTCGTACTGAGTCATCACCTTTGTCAGTTCTATTCAGACGGGACCTAACATTGTTCTTAATCACCTATCGGAAATTTACGACAATTCTGTAAAATACTTTATTCTTCACTATCGACAGAATTGCAGGAAGCATGTCGTTCGGCAGAGAGGAAAGATACATGCCGGCTGTATTTATTGGAAATTTCAAATAAACTGAAAATTGACGATGTTATGGGGCAAAGTCTTTTACAGACAGGGGGTATGATGTGTTGGTGTTGTGGGTAGTGGGTCTCCCCCCTTGCTTCACCCTAGGCCTAGTGAATTCTTGTTCATGAAAGGAGCGACCATTGCGGTGTTAGTCTCTTGGCCTAGCAAAACCTCTCATACCCCAAGATCGTTGTGCGTGGTGAAGAGCCACACCCTCCTCGAGGTAGTCCTGGTAACTGAGGGTGCGAATCCTCAGGCTAAACACAACGGATCTAGAGGAGCAAACCTCGATAATAAAACCGGTGCACTACACCGTACATGCCCTCTGTGGGTGGGAAGGAGCCGGATGGATACTGAACAAGTCTTGGGAGTGGGAACGAGTGTGTACTGCTCCCTGAAGATCGGAACCCATCGTACAGGCACAGAGACTCAGGACGTGACGATCCTATTGTCTTCAACTCTTGGTCACATGCCTAGAGCCTCGGAGAACTCGGCGTAACCAGCAGGCAATTTGGTGGCGGGGAAAGAGCACTGTGAGCCCTACCTTGGCTACGTATCACAAGGAGATGCAGAAACACCCCCTTTATCTCCCCCAGAGCTGGCACAGTACACTTCTGGCTCCTACCCGGGGCGGTAGGAAATCCACAGGCACCCCAGCATCACAATGCCATGAAGATGACAAAGTTGGAATTTACTAACCCAAACCTGGCAGAGCAAGTCCTCCATCAGATGCGGCCGATGCTGTGCCCACTGGCGCGTGGACACGTCCCGATCCCCATCGAGACTTGCCCGGGGAGCCCACCCCGGCTCAAAAAAGCAGAGAAGGCCACTCTCCAAACCTCCGATGTCTTGCGGGCAGTGTTAGGATGTGCAAGAACATGGACAGGAAGACTCCACAACTTCCCCACTGAAGACACGCCCACGACGACCGTTACCTCCTGTGTGTGGTGTACCCGGAAACGGGGCCTCACAGTACTGAGACACTGTTAAGTCCCCGATGTCACTTATCGGTGCAGAGTTGAGAGAGATGGCTGAGCATCACGACGATGACCATTGCAACTGAGCTTGGGGGTGTACCTTGGGCACCAAACGGGTTCTTGACTGATGGCTGTGGAGTTACCCGGAAACGGGGCCTCCCCGATGTCACTTATCGATGCAGAGTTGAGAGAGATGGCTGAGCATCACAATCCCCCCTGTGTTGCAGCATGATGAGAACCCAGCATTGCACACTGAGCTTGGGGGGATCACTTGGGCACCAGACTTAATACTGGTTCTTGACTGGATGGCTGCATGCAGGAGATTTCTACAATGGAGAGATGGCAGGTGGTGGGTATCTGGAAGTGGCTCTGTGCAGGACGTGAGGATTCCTTGGGAGAGCCCAGAACCAGAGCACAGCATTGTGCAAGCTCTGCATAGTTGGAGA
Source organism: Oreohelix idahoensis (assembly GCA_024509875.1). Taxonomy (NCBI): domain Eukaryota; kingdom Metazoa; phylum Mollusca; class Gastropoda; order Stylommatophora; family Oreohelicidae; genus Oreohelix; species Oreohelix idahoensis. The sequence goes on along the minus strand of JAMPIV010010345.1, from coordinate 50,774 downwards.
GCCCCCCTGGATGACGGGGAATGCACAGTGTGCCACCCCACCTATCCCCAACTGCTAACTTAGAACCAGAAGTGGACTCCTCTGTATGCGTGCCAGGCCAGGATAAAATGCCTGGGAAAGAGACTGGAGCTCAGAACTCCCTAACTCAAAGTTGCAGGATGGCAGAAAAGCCACGGGGAAGACAGGTCAATTTTGAAGATAACGCAACCATATTTTCACCAAACGAGCTCGGACGCCGCCTCGGTAAACAAGGTCCCCACAGAGCAGTGACACCCCCAGGCTGCTTGCGAATAGTCTACTACTGGGAACATAAACAGATTAGGGATGAGCCCACTCTCCCGTTGAAGAGGTGCTTAAGTCATAGATACTGGGCCAGAAGGCGCACCGGAAACCACAGTATCATGCAACTCGCTTTTTTTTTATAAATGAGTACACAGTCAAATAAATCTCGTACTGGTGCTCGCCCTGTGGAGCTCCACCAGGCAGGTGCAGTGCCGGGCTCTGAACCTCGACAGAGCCCACCCTCAGCTACTGGAGGACCCTCTAGACCGTCTTGTGGAGTCAGCAGACGGCGGAGGAGAACTACTGACCAAAACAAAACAGAAAAAGAGAAACCCAGAGTGCCACTTGTCATGATGCACTGGAATGCAGAGGGAGAGAACAGCAAGCAGGCTGGATACAGCAAAAAGACAGAGCTGGAAAACATCTTGTATGAGAAGCAAGTCAGTGTTTGCTGTATCCAAGAGACTCACTTGAAAGCAGATCAAACCTTTAAAATAAGGGGATATCAATGCTTCAGATCCGACAGACAAGATAGACGAAAAGGAGGAGTACTTACTCTTGTAAGGAATAACATTCATGCACACGAAAGGAAAACCGAGGTGAAGAGGTTGAAACATGGCAAGATGATCACTCCCTAATCCTAGTCAATAATGCCACAGATACTCCTACCTTCTACTCCAGAGGATGGCACACAACTTCAACACCAGATCTTGCCTTCGCCACCCCAGATATAGCTGGATCTATTAGTAGAGAAGTAGGAGACCAACTAGGGGGAAGCGACCATCGCCCAATCTTTCTTACTGTCCAGAGTGCAACTCTCAGTACAGGCCCAGCCATTACAAGATGGAACTACAAAAAAGCCAACTGGGGTTTATTCAGGCATCAGGTAAACACGCTGCTGTCTACCCTCAAGGTACAGAACAGAGACATTAATGAAGTGGTAAAAGACTTCAACAGATGCACACTACAAGCTGCAAAAGAAACCATTCCCAAAGGATGCCGGCGTAACTACATACCATACTGGTCCAGCACACTCCAAGAACGTCAGGAAGCTATGGACAGGGCTAGAAAGGATGCAGAGTCTCAGCCTTCACTTGAAACTCACAACAAATGGAAAAAGGCTGTAGCAGAGTTTCAGAGAACAAAGCTAGAAGAAAAACGGAAAAGCTGGAGAACTAAAACGGTATCGCTGAACCTTGAGAAAGACTGCAGGAAACTTTGGAGATTAGTCAAGTCTCTAAATGAAGAGCATTCCTCACCTAGGCAGACTATCACATTGGATGAAGGTGGCAAACTTTTCAGAGGAAAACAAGCTGCAGACCTGTTTGCTAGAAGATACAGTTCAGAAAGCAACTTACCCATTAACATAGACCATCAGAGAGAGATAAGAAAAGAAATACTGGGTATTTAGAGTATGAGCAGATCCTGGTGCCGGAACAAGCTGGATTTAGAGAATGCTACAGTATAGAAGACCAAGTTACTTACTTGTCTCAAGCAATAGAAGATGCCTTCCAGGATAAGAAAAAGGTCCTATCGATCTGGGTCGACTTCAAGCAGGCCTTTGACAAGGTGTGGAAAGATGGCCTTATTGCAAAAGAAGTGGAATCCAAGGCAACATGATGAAATGGATCCAGTCATACTTGCATAACAGGAGAACTAGAGTCACTCTTGACGGTCTGCAGAGCAGAAAAGTGTTGCTCCATCAGGGGGTACCTCAAGGAGGAGTAATTTCCCCAACACTCTTCCTTGTTTACATCAATGACCTGGTGAAAGATCTCCCCGCAGGAGTGAAAGCTGCCTTATATGCAGATGACCTAGTACTCTGGTGCGCTGATGAAAACGTCACCACAGCAAATTATAGAATGCAGCGGGCAGCAGACATGCTAGTGTCATGGACAGAGAAATGTCATATCACAATAAGCACAGACAAAACCTCCACAACACTGTTCTCCCTCGCCCCCAAGGACAAAGCAGCTAACATACACCTAGGGACAACCGTGATCAAGGAAGAAAGCTACCCCACCTATCTTGGGGTGACATTTGACCAAAGGCTTACATGGAATAAGCATATTGAAAATGCAGAAGGAAAGGCCCGAAGACGACTAGGCATACTCAGAAAATTAGCAGGTACCAACTGGGGAGCAAATGAACGAAATCTAAAGAAGATTTATAATGGAGTAATAAGACCACACTTAGAGTTTAGCTCAGTGTTAAGGTATTTTATTGGCATGGTCTGCTAGAGGTTAACAGCATAAGATTAATAGGTGACTACGTTTAATATAATGTAAATAATTGTTAGTTAGTGTACGCGATACACACGATTGATTATGACGTGTATGCGTTGGTATGTCACGCACCGTGACTAGGTTACCACACCCCTTTTCTTAGATGACCGTCAAACGGATAAGACGTGTCCTATAATCCTTCCAGTGGTAGGCATGATATTGCCGCACATATGTTATTGCAGTACGGACATGGGTCAGTCCGATATTCTTATGAAGAGAGGAATGTATCGAGGTTAGTAATTTTAACTAAAGTCAAGGAAGGATGAAATTATGGTCCACATTCGTTTTATATCGCCAGACGTCTAATCTCATTGTCGGCCGTTGGATGTCCCAACCGCGCGTACATATAGTTACGACGTTCTGACTATAGTTACAATATTCCGTGTACAAGCCAACGATCGAAGGACGATGCCAGCTCACCTAATGTTTCATTCAAGAATACAACTTCTCAGTAGATCATAGGATTGAAAAGACATTATTTACCAACAAGGAGCAAACAGTCCTATCCTCTAGTCTAGGCCGTTGGTGAAGATCGCATCGGACGACGGGTTAAAAGATAAGTCTCAGTTCGTGACTGTTGTCATTCATAAGAAACATCACTGAGTCTAATTCACATTTTGCAGGCATGTCCGTTCTATATATTTTATATGCACGTTATATTTGTTTTCATTGTTTGTGCTGTGCCTAATTTGTGGGAGGTTGGAGTGGAGATTCAGAATGAATAAATTATGGCTCTACGGATTGCCGATATTCATTCTGAACGGTCTTTAGGGTAGTGAATTAAATCGCATTTCGCGGAGAACGCGTCGATGACATTTCCGGGGCTTGTTTCGTTCGGGACTGCATTTAATTCACAGTATATGTTAGATGTCTAGTTTGGTGAAATAATCGGTGTATTTTATCGTATTCAGTTTAAATTCTATTTAGTTTGGTAACAATGTTAGTAATCTGTCTTGTTCTTTCTGATCTTGCTATTATTCAGTTCATTTTTTTTTTTGTATAACCGTCAATGAGTCCATGTTTGCGTCATTAATTTGTGTGTACGCAGATTTAACTCTATATTCAGTTAACCTTCACCCTACTCTATATTTCCGGTTTGCAGATTTGGTTTCATAATATCAATTTTTACTGTAGAAACGTCTTGTTTCGTGATAATATGGTTTGTTTATCCTTGGTTTACCCATCGTATCGTATGTCCTCATTTCATCTGTTCATGATTTAACACTAATAATATAATTTCTTGCTTAATAAGAGTGTATATGAATATAATTAAAATTTAATGACTTTTAAGGAGAATTAGGGACTTTGCACCAATTTGCAGTGGTAGTCCAAGAAATGGGCGATGCACTTTATAGCTCATGATTAAGGCATAATATAATAATAATATATATTTATAAAATAATTTGACTTTTTAGTCTGTCCTGCATATAAAGGACATAGTGTATATTATTTGGTACATTTTTTCCATTACTAAATGATTTACTTAGCACATATCACTGACTGAATGATATAATACTTGAGGAATAATACTATTTATTATTAGGTGCATGATAGTAATTCAGCACCCGAAATAGATAAATATCATAACTATTTATGATATATTAACGAGTATATATGTAATATTTTCCCAACATAGTATGTCTATGTATGGAATCTACAAATAATAGTTAGATAATATTACAATTAATTAAATTGAACATTCCCAGATTAAGTTCAATAATATTATGATTGTTTATATCGACTATTCATAAATTGAATAAGTATAATAATTACTTAAAATTTATTGGTGATTATTACATAACCATTACGTACAATATTAACGTCAAGATGCTTAACTTAGACTATTTTATTAAAAATGGTAAAGATTTTGGGAAAAAAGGAGAACTTCTCGAGGCTTATGCATTGGCTGAATTTGCAAAATATAAGGCAGAAGAGGAGGAAAAGAAAGCCATTGCTAAAGCAGAGATGGAAGAACTTGAAAGAAAACAGGCGGAAAAGAAAGCCATTGCTAAAGCAGAGATGGAAGAACTTGAAAGAAAACAGGCGGAAAAGAAGGCAGAATTAAGACAAGAAGAAGAAAGAAAGATAGCAAGAGATGAAATCCTACGGATTGAAGAAGAGAATAAATTGAAACGACAAGAAATCATACTGCAGCAAGAAATGGAATTGCAACGACTTAAATTAGAAACAGCAAAACTTAATTCACAGGGCGCTGCAGCAACCCAAAATGATACTGCTCAATCTGGATCTTCATCCACACGACTTAAAGGTAATTATTACTTTAAGCTGCCTCCATTCAAGTTACACGTAGATGACCTTTCATCGTGGCTCGCGCGCTTTGAGGACATATGTAAGGTGAATAACCTTGACAAAGCGGCATGGGCACTGAAACTTAAGGAATTTCTAGATGGCGAACCTGCAAGTGCAGCACAAAATATAGATCCAACACTATCAACAGACTATGAGGCCATTAAGACGTTGTTACTACGTCGTTTCCACTTGAACGAAGAGGCATGTAGATTGCGTTTTAAAAAGTTTGTTGCCAGATAACAATAGAGATTTCACAGGTTTTATTGCTAACATACGCAATACTTTTAACAGATGGGTTGAACTGGCAGGTGTCAACAAATCCTACGACAAGTTAGTCGATTTGTTATTGAGGGATAAAGTATTATCGTCTGTCAGCCCACCATTCTTTGCTTATCTGCAAGAAAGAAAACCAGAATCTATTGATGAGTTAGAAAAAATTTCTTTAAATTACTGCACAGCTCATCCGAATGCTAATATTTCTGGCACATTGATAAGAGAACCACTTCCTGTAGCCTCCAATATGGCATATCATAATCATAACAAACCTAGAACACACAGTGTAGACAGGGGTAGGTTCAAAGGAAACTATGACATTAATTTTCATAAGGGACAGAATAACTTTAACAATAACTTTAATAGAGGACGACAACAAACCAGAAACTATTCACCTCAGTCAAGAAATAACAGTAATCCACGTAACTCAAGTTATAATCGATCATATAACTATAATAATGATTACAAGTGGAACAATAGCGATAATTATAACTCGAGACATCGAGATAACAGTTACAATAGAGGACAACGGGATAATTCATCTAATTATTCTCGTCATCGTTCTCATTCTCGTAGATCGACAACTTATAACCATAATACAGGGGCAGCTGTTACTACTGCTACAACCCCTAGGGTTCAGAGTTCAACTACTGATAACAAAATACAGTCATCGTCTACTTGTTTTGCAATGAATTATAACGTGGCAAATAGTTGCCCAACATGTAATCTTATATTTCAGAAAGCAAAAGAGACAGTTCTGAACTGCGGTCATATTCTACCAGAAGTCAGTCTAGCAGTCAATGACGGAACAGGATCACTGATCTTCAACAGAGGAAAAGTTAATGGATCCATCGTCTCAGTCTTAAGAGATTCGGGATCGACCACGATCGGAATCCGTCAGACACTTGTTCATCCAAATTGTGCAACTGGAGAACATGTCAGGTGCATGACTTTTGGGGGAACCATAGAATATTATCCAACAGCTATTATTTACATTGAGACACCTTTCTTCACAGGCAATGTTAAAGCATGCATGTTAAGAAACCCAATTGCCGACCTTATGGTGGGATGCATACACGGGAGTAAAGATTGCACACCAGATGAGATTATTCAATGGGAAAAAAATAATCTATACATCGGAAATGCAGCAATAACCAGAGCACATACAAAACAATTAGAGACTATAGACACGGAAAACAAGGAAACAAATGATCATGAAAATATCGAGATTCATTCTGCTATTGACCGAGTATCATTTGCTGCAAAACAGAGGGAAGACAGGTCACTAACAAAATTTTTTTACGCTGGTCAACAAAGATGACAATCTTTCTAGGAACATAAATTATAGTCAGTGGTTTAGTATTAAAAATGACATTTTATTAAGATGTTTTATGGATAAAACTCAGATAAGACAACAAGTCATGGTACCTTTTGCTTTTAGGCGGTACATACTTCAACATGCACATGATTCTAAGTGTGCAGGTCACATGGGTTATACTCGTACACGTTCACGAGTATTATCTTCTTTTTTTTGGCCGGGAGTATCACGAGATATTTCACAGTACGTACGCTCCTGTACGATATGCCAAGAAGTGAAAGCACGGGGAGCCTTTCACACGGCGCCTATTCAGGCTTGTGATATATCGGTGAGACCTTTCGACAAGATGGCCATTGATATCATTGGCCCACTTTTACCATCAGCCAGAGGACATAGGTTTATTCTCACTTGCATCGATTTATGCACACGATGGCCAGAAGCCATCCCATTAAAAACAACCACCACCACAGATGTAGCTGATGCACTACACTTGATCTTTTCTAGAGTAGGTTTTCCTAGAAAACTTTTGTCAGATCATGGTTCTCAATTTATATCTGAGACTATGACGGAGGTAATGAAGACTTGGCAAATAGATAGAAACCTCAGCAGCATTTATCACCCAATGAGTAATGGTGCTGTAGAAAGACTTAACCGTACACTCAAACAAATGCTACATAAAGTTACAGTTAACCATCCACAGGACTGGGACAGAGTGCTACCAGCGGTGTTATTCGCTTATCGAGAGGTGCCAAATGAACAAACTGGCTTCTCTCCGTTTCATTTAGTCTTTGGCGCTCCTCCAAGAGGTCCTATGGGACTGATAAAAGATTTATTAATCGATTCTGAGATGACTCAGGACACTCAGTCATCCTATGAATATGTAATTAATCTCCGGAATAACATTATTGATGCCTGTCAAATGGCAACAGCTTCATCTGAGGCTGCGAAAGAGAAAGCTAGAACTTTCCAAAACAGTAATAGACGATTACGTCAATTATTTCCAGGAGATCAAGCTTATGTGTTATTGCCACATAACAATAATAGACTACTAATCTCGTGGAATGGTCCTTACCAGGTTATCAATAAGATTTCTGATGTTGATTATGTCCTGGACATTAAGGGACATCACAAAATATTTCACATAAATATGCTCAAGCAATTTCATACTCGACCTGAACATCTACAAGCTATTTTTCATGAATTAGATGACACTTTCAGACCTACATGTCACTATTCTAATTTATCCGTTATCCAGGAAGAAGAATCTTCTTTTCCTGAGGTACAGTTAGCTTTACCTGTACCTGTAGTACAATCTAGCGAATCTTGGCGGGACGTAACCATCTCTTCGTCGGTTACACCGCAACAGCATCAAAAGATTGCTGATCTGCTACAATCTTATCCAGATGTGTTGACCGATGTTCCAGGTCGCACATCAGTCATTAATCATGACATCACTCTTAACGAGGATACTCCAATTCGGGTACATCCTTATTCTGTTCCTATACACTTTCTTACTAAAACTACTAAGGAACTTGAACAGATGTTATCTTTAGGAATTATCGAAACTAGTAATTCCCCATTTTCTTCTCCATTAGTTATTGTCCGAAAGAAGGACAATAACATTAGACTATGCGTCGACTATAGAAAATTAAATGCACAAACGATAGTTGATAGCGAACCACATCCACTTCTCGATGACTTACTGCCACGTCTATCGACAGCAACTATATTTACTAAGATAGACTTAACTAAAGGTTATTGGCAGATACCACTAACCGAAAAAGCAAAATACTACACAGCGTTTTCAACTCCGCTAGGTCTATACCAGTGGAACGTGATGCCTTTTGGGCTGGTTAACGCTCCAGCTACCTTTGTTCGCATGATGCGACACATTTTTTCAGGTAGACCAGACATTATTACATATATAGATGACATATGCTTGTTTAGTTCATCTTTTTGAGGAACATTTTTTGGGTCTTGGATACGTTTTTGATACCTTGAGAAGGTACAAGTTAACTGCTAAACCTACAAAATTACAGGTAGCATTTCATGAGATCACTTTTTTGGGTCACATTATTGGAGCTGGATATATCCGAACATTACCCAGTACAGTTTCAAAAATTTTAAACATTTCCGTTCCTCAAACGAAGAAACAAGTGAGAAGCTTGTTAGGTCTAGTCCAATATTACAGTAGATTCGTACCTAACTTGTCATCCATCACTGCTGTATTGTCCTCATTACTAAAGAAGAACATGCCAGTGAAAGTGACATGGACTGACGAATGTGACAGAATTTTTCGGCAAATAATTTCTATATTTTCAAATCCACCTATTTTGAGATTAATTGATGCTTCTAAAAAGTTCATTCTTCGTACATATGCGAGTAACTACGGAATTGGCGCATGTTTGCTCCAATACCATGACGACATCCTCCATCCAAACTTGTACGTGTCACGAAAACTGAAACCACCAGAAGTGAAGTACTCTACGGTTGATCGCGAACTCTTAGCCGTCGTGTGGGCGATAACCAAACTAGAAAAATTCCTACTGGGAGCCCCTTTTGTAGTACAAACCGATCAAAGGGCTGTAGCATCACTACAACGAGCAAATCACAAGAGTCCAAAATTGACCAGATTTGCTATACTCCTCCAACCCTTCGAGTTTTCAATCGAGTACATCACAGGATCCGACAACATCTTGGCAGATACATTATCTCGAAATCCTAATGATGTCGATTCCTAATTTACGTTGTTTGTCGCAAAGACAATACTATGTACAGAGAAACTTAATCAAAGAACATAGCACCATCGTTGCTTTTTGACACATGAATGAACCATTTACTCAGCTGCTTTCTATAGGCAAATTATACGCAAAGTGACTGCAATCAATTGACACTATATTCGTCTTTACACCGGGACTTTCCTGGTTTACATTTGTCACAACATTGTTTCAAAACACTTCGGAGAAAATAAATGACATTCCAGTCGAACTAATTCGTTATATAACGTGATTCAGAATACTTGAACATTTTGTCTAATGGAAATTCAAGGATCAAGACTACGAATGGATCTTCATATCCAATGTTAATTACTTTAATTTATTCTTTAAAACTAATCCACATTAAAATGACAAGTGAGTTGAATTTTAAAAAAAAATGAATGAAACTTAAAAAAATGAAAGAAAGAAAAGAAAACTCACATAATTCTTTGATTATATTCTTAGAATTACATGATTATATTGCATACTATTGTTTAAATTAGTTAGAAAGGTATTAATAACTTAATACTACACTTACTTGATGTTCAACACACATAACTTAGTTAAATTTATACATCATTTTTTTTCTTTCTCTAATTTATTCTTTATTCGTTATTATGTCTTTCTTTAACAGATCCTCTCATTTTTCTTACATTAGATTTTCAACAACTTATTCTTATTCCATACCTAGTATAGTTATTTAGTTTAATTTTAACACTTTAAATTAGTCTGACATGACATTTTATCACGACATATTTTAAGTTAATTAATTATTTAATTAGAGATCGACATTACCATTCTCTTTTAGTTCTTATTACCATTTATATTTATTTATGATATAAATAATGAATATATTACATGACTATTGGTTAGTCGACATGACCACGACATTGGTTCTAGACAGAACGTCGTAGGCCATATGCCGCAATCTCGTTAAATTTTTTTTTTTTGATATTGTTAACATATTGGTATTTTTTCAGATGGGTTTTTGTTAAAAAAAATCTATCTAATAGATTTTTTTTCCCCCAGTGGACAGGGAATTGTTAAGGTATTTTATTGGCATGGTCTGCTAGAGGTTAACAGCATAAGATTAATAGGTGACTACGTTTAATATAATGTAAATAATTGTTAGTTAGTGTACGCGATACACACGATTGATTATGACGTGTATGCGTTGGTATGTCACGCACCGTGACTAGGTTACCACACCCTTTTCTTAGATGACCGTCAAACGGATAAGACGTGTCCTATAATCCTTCCAGTGGTAGGCATGATATTGCCGCACATATGTTATTGCAGTACGGACATGGGTCAGTCCGATATTCTTATGAAGAGAGGAATGTATCGAGGTTAGTAATTTTAACTAAAGTCAAGGAAGGATGAAATTATGGTCCACATTCGTTTTATATCGCCAGACGTCTAATCTCATTGTCGGCCGTTGGATGTCCCAACCGCGCGTACATATAATTACGACGTTCTGACTATAGTGTTGCATATTATTGGACCAGGACTATAATGCATGGATAGCATTTATGATGTATGATTCAATTCTAATATATAATGTTTTCATAATCAACCTCCATGGACTGTCTACTGTTTGAAATGTATATTAAAAATTGTGTGGACTCGAGAAGAGACTTATCACGTTCATTGACGTTACAAATTCAACAATTATGATACTGAGTTCAAACCTTGTGACAGACAGAAAGTATTAACTCACATTCGCGTAACTATTCCAACAATAGCACGATCAAGAATTAATGAATCAAATGACCAGAACTAAGAAGCTTATTGAATCAATGAGAACGGTGGCTTTCCACAACGACCACTGAAATAGAAGACGGGGCCGCAACAACAATAAAAGAAGTGAATCGTATAAAGCCCCGCAACACTCAGCAGCATGGTCATCAGCTGCTAACTCACATCTGCAGTCTTTGGACAAGGTGCAAAATCAAGCTCTCAGGCTCATTACAGGAGCCATGAAAACTACACCAATATCAGAGATGCAGAAGGTTGCTGGATTACAGACATTGTCCCATAGAAGAGACACAAAAACCATGATCCAGATGGAAAAGTACAACAGTATGCCAACGCACCCAATGAAGGCAAGACTAGATGATTTGGCATTGGGACGTCTAAAGCGTAGCAGCTTTGTGCATCGGGGAAAAAGACTTAAAAGACAGCATCAAGAAGACCTATCCATGAAGACAACACCACTGAAGCCCACCCTATACCCTGTACCATGGGAGCAGGCCAGCAATGCCCTCCAAATTAATACATCAGTCAGTGGTCTCACAAGTGGATGTGAGTATAATGATCTGCAAAAACGAACTGCTACATTGAGTATGATCCAAGAAAGCTATCCCGATCAATCATGGATACATGCCTATACAGATGGATCAGCAACTAATGCTGTTAGGAATGGAGGTGCCGGTATCTTTATCTCATATCCTGACAACCACTATGAGACTAGGCACATTCGCACTGGTAAATTCTGTTCCAACTATACAGCTGAGGTTCAAGCTCTAGAGCAAGCTGCAAATATGATTTATAACACCAACTCTGACTGCCACCAGGTAGTCATCCTCACAGATGCACTGTCTGTCCTGCAAGCTCTCAAGGGTGGTAGACTCCCGCATCTGAGAAATGAACTAAACAAGGTAGCTGCCAAAAAGAGAACCATACTTCAGTGGGTACCATCTCATTGTGGTGTACCCGGAAATGAAAAGGCAGATAAACTTGCAAAAAAGGGAGGAGAATGTGAACAAGAAGATAATGAAGTCACATACTTTGAGAAAAAGAGAGCTATCCAGACTATCAGAAGAGAACAGAACCAACCCAAAGACGACTATCACACTCTCGACCGGCAGGGACAGATAACTATTTTTCGCCTCAGGACAGGGCATAACAAACTGAATAAACACATGCACAAGCTACGATTGTCTGCTTCACCACTGTGCACATGTGGATTAAACGAACAAACTGCTGAGCATGTTCTACAGGATTGTCCTCTGTATGACCAGTTAAGAAAGATATACTGGCCCAATGACTCAACACTAAACTTAAAGCTATATGGAGCTAAAGAGGAACTTCAAACAACAGTCGAATTCATCATGAGAACTCGTCTGACGGTGTAAACATCAAAGATGCGATCGCAAGAAGAAGAAGAAGAAGACGATGTTACCAAGGTTGATCTTTAGGGCACTCAGTGTTTCTAAAGCAGTTCTTCACAACTCCTGGGTTACTTGCTGCTGTGTTAAAGTGTGACCGCATGGCCTTCTACGCTAGCATTATCCCTACTACTTCCACGCTAAGCATTTATACGTACTATAATATGCTACATATAAGAATGACAGACCTCAAAAGCAAATAAGACGTTTTTACACAAAACGCAGTATCATTCAAAGTTCAGTTAGCAGTCACTGCTCTGAGAAGGCAAACGTAGGTCAGTCCCAGATAATAATAATGAATGGTTTTATGCACGGAAAGTGGGAAATGTAGTTTGTGTGATCTGGTATTTTTTTTATCCAATTGTTAAGTTGGAAAAGATCACACATGTGAAAAAAAGTCGAAATAACAGAAAGTCGTGTGCAAAAATGTCGAAAACAGAGAGACGTGTGCAGAAATTGTAACGTGTGGAACAAAGAATGGGACGTGTGGAAAAAGGTGGGAAAAAAGACAGGAACAGTATAAATAGAAGAGATGTGGGCGATAGGCAGTGATTTCAGGATTTATGATTCCAATGATTCCATGATTTTGGACTTTTGAGGATTTTACAAATAGTGTTAAGTGAACTTTGTCTTTGAGAATATCAAGACAAGTTTTTAAGTAGACAAGTTAGTATACGTACTTCATTGTGGATATATAAATGTTTCCTCTTGGATAACCAACCATCATTGTGAAATTTAGTGTTTGTCTAATGACATCAATAAACTCTAATATAATTTTCAACTGAATTACTGTTTGTGGAAATTTACAGTAATTTCTTTTGGATATACGTTGTTATGCTGAAACTGTTTTGCTTTTCACCAAATTTAAAGGGAAGAACAAACCTGGAAAGAAGAAGAAAAATGAGAAAAGGTCAAGTATTACCATCTCTGGCTGAAGGCCAGTTAGCACTTGAACCACAACAACATATGAAGGATTAACTCTAATTGAATATAACAATCAATATAACTACTAATGCCGTACAATCTACACGGCTTAATAATATAACTAATTGATGCCGTAACCTGCCCTGTCATATAACATACTAATTGGCGCCGTGACCTGCGCACAAGTAACTGACGCTGGCACATAACATACTAATTGGCGCCGTGACCTGCCCTTTTTTCTTGGTGAAAGCAGACAGGCATAATCATTTTAATGGATCCAGGTCAAGAACAACAGCAGCAGCAACAACAAGCGTTGTGTACACTACAGCAACAACAGCAGCAACAACAACGTATTAGAAAATGGGAAAGAGACACTGTCAAAACAAGAGCAGATTCATTCATCTCATCTCAACCCGTAACCCGTCATGGGTCGTAGGGGTGCCATTGTGGAAGCATCAGCAGACAGGGTCCTCCACTGCTCTTTATCCTCAACAATGCGTTCAAGTGTGGAAAAACCGTGTCCTGCCCATTCTTTGATGTTATCAGCCTAGGATTTTCTTTGCCTTCCTCTTCTCCGTTTACCTTCGACTGTTCCCTGGAGGATCGTTTTCGAAAGGGAGTCATGAAGTGTTACACGCCCAAACCAGGCAAGCTTTCGACGTTTCACTACTGACAAAAGTTGTTCTTGGTGGCCTGCATAGGTGTTTATCTTCTCTCTAACATAGACATTTGTTTTGTGCTCTTTATAGCAAATGCGCAAAATTCTTCTACAACATTTGTGCTCGAAAGCCTGAATCCTTCGCTCCGTATCTGCAGTGAGTGTCCAGCCCTCACACCCATACAAGAGAATAGATAATACAAGTGATTTGTATAATTTGATCTTCACAGGGAAACTGATGTTACTTTTCCAGATCACATTTAGCCTTGTCATGGCAGCTGAGGCCATCTCAAGTCTTGTCTTGATTTCTTTACTTGATCTTCTATCACTACATATAGTGGACCCGAGATATTTAAAGTGTTAACTTCTTCTAACGTTTGCCCATTTAACGTAATGTTGGTCGGAACATGTTTCTTTTGGCTATTCACCAATATCTTGCTTTTTTCTATATTAATTTCCATCCCATACGTTCTTGTTACTTTCTCCAGTCTAGAGGTAAGGTCTTGAAGTTCTGATTCTGTTCCAGCTATCAGATCGATATCATCCGCAAAACGTAGGTTGCAAAGAGGTCGGCCTCCAATCGATATGGTTGTTTTATAATCGTAGAGAGCCTCCTGCATAATATGTTCTAGATATATATTAAAGAGCACTGGGGACAGGATACATCCCTGGCAAACTCCTACAGTTGTTTTGAAAAATTCTCCAATGTCGTTGCTTGCAAAACCAGCACTGCATGCGTCCTTGTATAGTGCTTCAATGATATCTATGATGTTGGTATCAAAATTGAATTTTCTCATTATTTGCCATAAGCCTTCATGCTAGACTCGATCGAAGGCTTTTGTGAAATCGATGAAGTTATGGTATAAATCGTGTTGATGCTGTAGATGTTTTTTGATCAGTAATCTAATATTGAAGATTTGTTCTGAGGTACTTCTTTTTGGTCTAAAGCCAGCCTGTTCCTCGGACAAGATTTCTTCTGATTTCTGTTTTATTCTGTTCAAACGTATCCTTAACATCACCTTACTTGGATGACTAATAAGGCTAATGGTTCTGTAGTTCTTGCACTTTTTTAGATTTCCTTTCTTTGGAAGCGGTATTACTAATGACTGCGTCCACTTTTTTGGCCATTTTTTTGTACTCCATATCTTCTGGCAAATTGTTGTCATGATTTTTACTATATCTGGTCCTCCATATTTCAAGAGCAGATTGGAGTAGTCTAAATAGAAGACACCATCGTATAGCAGTGAGAAATTTTGTTGGTCTGATAAAGAAAGGAATGACACTGCAAATAAATAATATCAACATAGGGAAGCAACAGAAGTGTCAGTTAACAACCGAGAATGGTTGGACAATGAATGTAGAACCGGTAGGAGGGTGGAGCAAAAATTATCAGATCATGTCACACTCTGATACCCATCATTCCCCTATTCTTTGTCAGCTCTCTCACCACATCCCACACGGCCCCGCATTCTTTGGTGACGAAAAGCATTCTCAACTGCCTGGTGGATACCCACAGCAGATGAGAACAAGACCGCACAGTCGATGGCAGACAACTTACTGGAGATACCAGCGCCCGCCAATCACCACCAATCGAAGTACCAGACACATATATGAGAACAACAATACATATTGCCGGAGAGAACCAGAGATCTACAATACATATCACCGGAGAGAACCAGTGAGCAACAACACATATTGCCGGAGAGAACCAGAGATCAACAACAAATATCGTCGGAGAGAACCAGTGAGAAACAATACATATTGCCGGAGAGAACCAGAGATC
Organism: Oreohelix idahoensis; assembly: GCA_024509875.1. Classification (NCBI taxonomy): domain Eukaryota; kingdom Metazoa; phylum Mollusca; class Gastropoda; order Stylommatophora; family Oreohelicidae; genus Oreohelix; species Oreohelix idahoensis. The sequence goes on along the minus strand of JAMPIV010010345.1, from coordinate 35,015 downwards.
AACAATACATATTGCTGGAGAGAACCAGACATCAACAATAAATATAGCCGGAGAGAACCAGAGATCAACAATACATATCGCCGGAGACAACCAGTGAGCAACAATACATATTGCCGGAGAGAACCTAAGATCAACAATATATATTGCCGGAGAGAACCAAAGAGCTACAATACATATTGTCATAGAGAATCTGAGAACATAAATACATATTGCCGGAGAGAATCAGAGAGCAACAATAGATATTGCCGGAGAAAAGCAGAGATAGAAATACATATTGCCAGAGACAATCTGAGAACATTAATAGATATTGCCGTAGACAACCAGAGAGCAACAATGGATATTACGGAGAGAACCAGAGAGCAACAAATAAATATTGCCAGAGAAAATCAGAGAGATCACTGGACCATTTTCATGAAAGAGAAGTGAAATGTCAAACACAACGATCAAATACAAGTATGTATAAGGACATAAAAACAAATACCGAAGACAGATTATCACAGTTGTTGGACACCTCACATACAAGTACTACGGCCCAACACCAACAAAGACTCACCGCTTTTGTTAAACAACATCAAGATGTCTTTGCCTTAAATGATTTGGAATTGGGTCATACATCAACGGTCCAAATGGAAATTAATACCACTACCGAAGAGCCTATTAGCCTAAAACCTTACCACACCCCACTGAAAAACAGAGAGATAGTGGAAAGGTCCATTAATGAGATGCTATCAGCAGGCATCATAGCACGTTCCATAGCACCATGGTCGTCACCTATCGTCATAGTTAGGAAGAAGGATGGCTCGAATAGATTCTGTTGTGATTACCGCGCTTTGAACAAAATCCCAAAGACAATCTCCTACCCACTACCGAGAATTGATGACATTCTCGCGACCCTTGGCAACTCAAGATACTTTACCACCTTAGATGCTTGGTCAGGGTTCTGGTGTATCCCCATGACACCGGAAGCTAGACTGAAGTCCACATTTACCACACACATGGGCAGTTACTCATGGAATGTCATGCATTTTGGCATCAAGGGAAGCCCGGCAACTTATATGTCATTGATGGATGAGGTGTTGAAGGAGATGCAACCTTTCGCACTCGCATATATCGATGACATATTAATTAATACAGCAAGAACAATTGAGGACCATCTTCACAAAGTGGAACTAGTATTTGACAGGCTCAGGGAACACCAGAACAGACTCAACTTAAGCAAATGTGTGTTTCTTAAAGAAGAAACAAAATATTTGGGTTTTATTATAAATGCTGATGGTATACGTCCAGACCAAGATAAAGTAAAGGCTATCAAAAGAGATGGTCGACGACAGAGAAGGAAACATACGCGATCCATTATGCGATTCAAAAATTGGATTTTTATATACGAGGAACCAGGCTCATAATCAGGACGGATCATCAGCCCCTAGTCAATTGGCTCTCTAAGACGTATGAACAACCTAAGAAACTGCAGACATGGTGTTACGTCCGTTTTCACATACGTATTAAGTGTGTGGACTTAACAGATTACCAGATGCTTCAATCTAACTTTGTTGGATGTACTTTATGTACGCATCCATGTAAGTAATAATAACTTATATTCATTATGCACTAAAGTTCACAAATTTGGTGCGATATATTCGTTGGTTGCCAAAGAGCGCTTACGCGTCAGAGAGAGACAAGATGCCGGCCTGTCAAGACAGACGATGTTCTGGTCTCAGAGTCCCATATTGTGGGAAGAGTTGATTATTATTATATATTTCGCTACTTTCCAGGTTGAAGCGTATTCCACAGCCAAGTCTGGCTCATATTCGTGAGTATCTTAACGTGATACTCGGTATAAGTACTTTACAGGATTCTGGCAGGGCTTCGGTAAGGTGATTCATGACCTACCGCTAGTGTGTCCAGATCCTCTGCGAAGTAAGATTGGAATGTATGTTTTAATGAAGTCTCAAGGGAAGATATTCCGCCATATATATATATATATATATATATATATATATATATATATATATATATATATATATATATATATATATATATATATATATATATATATATATACATATATATATATACGTATACATTATAAAAGAATAGGATCTGTAAAGATGCAAGTTGAACTCACCTCACTGTCCGTTGGACCATCCGTGGACAGCGAAAGTACGTCCTCATAATCCGACGGCTAAACCATCTAAGGCATATATTGGTTTCCATGAAATATCTTTTTTGGGTCATCGTGTGGGCCATGGTCTCCTCCGTACTGAAGATAATAATGTCTCAAAAATTCTTAATATCACTGCGCCTAAGACTAAGAAACAGATTCGCAGTCTTTTGTGTTTAATTCAATTTTATGGAAGATTCATTCCACATTTATCCACCATCACTGCGCCTTTCTCTAGTCTATTAAAAAAGGGCTCAGCTAACATAATTCGGTGGTCGAAAGAACATCAAATCACGTTGGACCATATAAAATCACTGTTTTCATCTGCACCTGTTTTACATTTACCAAGCGCAGATTTATCTTTTGTCCTTCGCAGTGACGCTTCTAATTTTGGACTCGGGGCCGTATTGATGCAGTCTTACGCAGGCACATTGCATCCAGTGATGTTCTTGTCCAGAAAGCTTACACCTACAGAACGTAATTACTCTGTACTGGATAAAGAACTTTTGGCGTTAGTTTGGTCCATAACCAAGCTACAACGGTTTCTTTTGGGCGCCTACTTTGTCGTAGAATTTTACCAACGCTCACTTACAGCGCCCCAAACCAGGGATTTGAAGTCTTCAAAGTCTACGAGATACGCCATAGCACTACAGCTTTATAATTTTTCCATTCGAGCGATTCCTGGTTCAGAAAACGTATTTGCAGACGTTCTTTCACGTTGTCCTCAGGATACAACAGAGCCACTACGGCATACCGAGAGGGAAGCCGCTACACCTCATCGATTCAGTATTACTACTGGGGAAACATGACTTTCTCATAGTTCAATAACATTATTATGTACAAAAAGTCGCCGCATTTATGTTTCAATTGACTATGCTTCATTGCAGCAACATGTATATTTCAGAGATTTTATATATATAACATTCCGTTAAGAAAGTAAGATGTGGTGAACTTAGAAAAAGTGCTAAAATTGGAACTTAACATTTCTAACATAATGACCTCTACATTCCAACTCTATATTGGTGATTCTCGTTGTTGACAGTCTTACTATATAACATTGTGACTTAGTGACTATTTTGATTACTTCATTCTTAATGACGTGAACAATTCCGGAACTCTTATAACAATAAGACAACTTAATTAGGTTTAGTATTTATTGTATATGTGTTACAAATCAATTTTATGATTAGATAATCACGCTTTCATATCGCTATTACTTTTCGCATGAAATATCTTACTTAGCAATTTTATCATTCGTGCTTCAATGACGTCGCTAAGTAATTCTACGCCCTACTAGGAGTGTTGTTTGATTCTTGTGAGCATGAAGATACAAAAACAAGCTAATGTGGCGTCAAAATGCTGACTGGCTTCACTGGAACCGGAAAAATGGCGCAAGGCGACATATAGAACATGTTGAAAAGAAACAGTTTAATCACGTAACATAGCAACTCTGATTCTCACGGGAAGGCCGTTGCTGTGAAAAAAAAAATTGAATGAAAATTTCTATTTTAATAACGGTAGGATTTTATAAAAGGCAACAATTAACTTTAAATTTAACCTACAAAATGTGGCTGTGTAAACTTCCGATCCCTGTGGTATGTTAATCAAACCTTCCTCCGTTACAGAAGAAAAGGTAACAGAGAAAGTAGCACAGACTAAACCAGAATACTGAATTAAACAGGGTTATAAAAGTGTTCTACCAGTGTGCGATAATGTATAATAGAGTCGCATATATATAAGTGATACCGAAATCTATAAGCAAATCTATACGATGGTAGTTAAGCAGAATTATGTGGGCATCGAGACAATATGTCCACCATCACATTATTCGAACCACGAATAGCTCGTATAGAAAAGTGAAAGGGTTGTAGCGAAATGGCATAACGAGTGGATCTTGAGCTCTTCAAGTCCTTATTCTGTATTGCGGTGAGAGCTTTTTTGTCAGTCTCTACTATAAAATGTTCGCCAAGAAGGAACCTTTGAAGCTTCAGAATCGTCCAGACCATTGATAACAATTCACGGTCTAGGACAGAATAGTTCCGTTCTGCCGCAGTCAATTTCCTAGAGACATACATCACTGGATGCAATGTTTCAGAATACTCTTGCATCAATGCGGCCCCAATCCCTGTCGATGAGGCGTCGCTACGAAGAATAAAAGGCTTATCTAAATTGGGTAGTCGCAAGATAGGAGCAGATGAAAATAAAAGCTTAATTTTCTCTAAAGAGGTCTGGCATTCTGGGGACCAGCGTACTAAGTTAGGCGACCCCTTCTTCAATAGAGTAGAAAGAGGTGCAGTGATCGATGATAGGTGTGGAATAAATGTTCCATAAAATTGAATTAGACCTAGAAGACTACGAACCTGTTTTTTGTCTTAGGAGTAGTAATATTGAGGATCTTCGAAGTGTTATGGTCCTCAGTCTGCAAGAGACCATGACCACCACGGTGGCCCAAACAAGAGATGTCACTGAACCCAACATGGGCTTTATACGGTTTAGCCGTCAAATTGTAAGACCGTACTGTAGACAAAAGTTCAGAAAGACCTTTAAAGTGATCGTCCCAAGAATCACTAAAAAGGCAAATATCGTCGAGATACGCAATAACATCCGGACGATGAGAAAGAATTCGACGCATCATGCGTACAAAAGTAGCCGGGTTGTTGACGAGACCGAAAGGCATAAAGTTCCATTGGAACAAACCCCGAGGTGTTGAAAAAGCAGTAAGAGGTTTGGTGCGTTCAGTAAGTGGAACTTGCCAATATCGTTTTGACAAGTCGAGTTTAGAAAAGAAGACCGAATTAGAAAGTTTGATTAGCAGATCTTCCAACAAAGGCATTGGTTCCGCATCAAATTTAGTCACTTGATTTAATTTGCGATAGTCTACACAAACACGTATGTTACTGTCCTTCTTCCTGACAATAACCATAGAGGAGGAGTATGCCGAAGTAGATGGTTCAATTATATTTAAATGTAACATTTCATCTAATTCTTTTTCAACTTGAGTTTGAAAATGTAATGGAATTGGGTAAGGTCTAACTCTAATAGGGTTATAATCAGTGAGTATAATGTCATGAGTAATGACCGATGTTTGACCAGGAATGTCGGTAAGGACGTCCTGAAAAGTCTGCAATAAAGAAGAGACTTGCTGTTGTCTTTCTGTAGGTAACTCAGGAGAAATTGTCACGTTTTCCCATGATTCCATTGAATATAATGGGACAACCGGAAGAGGAAGATGTACATCGGAGAAAGTAGCCTCTTCCTCCTGAATAACGGACAAAGATGCATAGTGATTATGACGAACCGGAGGGTCGTCGGTCGCCTGAAGAACAGACTGTAGATAGTTTGGACGGGCATGAAATTCTTTCAGCATATTAATGTGGTAGGTTTTATGCTTCCCGTCAACATCGACAACATACTCGACGTCAGAAATTCTCGAACCAATAGTATAAGGACCTTTCCAGGCAATAAGAAATCGATTATCCCTACGAGGAAGCAACACAAATGCCTCGTCTCCAGGATAGAGTTGTCGTAGACACCTGTATCTATTGGCAAAGAGCCTCGCCTTCTCCTTGGCAGACTCAGATGCTGAGGTAGCTTACCTACATGCATCAATAATTTTCTGTCTGAGAGCAATGACATATTCGTAAGAAGATTGAGTGTCATCGTTAATATCATCAGCAGTTAATAGGTCGTGAAGTAACGACATGGGACTACGAGGTTGCGCACCAAAAACAAGCTCGAATGGTGAAAACCCAGTATGCTCATTTGGCACTTCCCGATATGCGAAAAGTTCAGCTAGTAAAACCCTGTCCCAATCCTGAGGATAGTCATCAGTTATCTTCCCAAGTAAATTCTTAAGCGTTCTATTTTGACGCTCAACTAAACCGTTTGACATAGCGTGGAAAACACTGCTTAAGGACCTATCAATGTGGAGCATGGCCATTACCTGAGACATGGAGTCTGACACAAATTGTGTGCCATGATCAGATAAAATTTGTTTGGGAAAACCCAGACGCGAGAAAACTAGCCGAAGAGCATCTGCTACATCAGCAGAAGAAATGTTCTTAAGAGGTATAGCCTCTGGCCAACGCGTACACATGTCAAAACATGTAAGGATGTACTGGTGTCCCCTGGCAGATTTAAATTTAAAAGGACCAATAATGTCAATTGCCATTTTCTGGAAAGGACGAATAGGAACTTCTGCTGCTTGGATAGGTGCTGCATGGCGTGGACCTCGTGACTTAACCTCCTGACATATCTTACAGGAGCGACAATAAATAGTTATATCTCTATTTATGCCCGGCCAAAAGAAGGAAGAAAGAACCCTAGATTTAGTTCGGAAAAATCCCATATGTCCTGCACACTGAGAGTCGTGGGCATGTTGTAAGATACGAACTCTCATGTCAGTAGGTTCTAGAATTTGCGAGCGTATGGACGAAGTAGAACCCCGTACCATTCGAATTAGCACTCCATTCTTAATTAAGAACCAATATTTAAGGTTTGTGTCATAGTTTGCGTTATCTTGTTTAACTAGCAGAAATTTTTTTTTGCAATGATGTATCATTTTTCTGAAGTTTGATAAAAGACTCCCGTGAAATTACAGAGTGAGGATCCTGATTATGTACTTCGTTAATTTCAGCAGGTGGGGTATGTAAAAGATTTTGAGCTCGTGCTCTAGTTGTGACTGCATAAGCAGCCTGAATGTTTTGCTCTTCCCAGATAGCAATCTGTTGAGGAGTACAATCCTTAATCCCATGTATACGTCCGACGATAAGATCTGCAACAGGATTCGGGAGCATACATGCATGGACATGTCCCGTAAAAAAGGGAGTAGCTATGTGGATGATAGCAGTCGGGAAAGTTTCAACTGTCCCACCAAATGTCACACATTTCACTACATCACCAGTGGCACAAGAAGGATGTATTAGAGACTGCTTAATCCCAACAGTCGTGCATCCAGAATCAAAGAGAACTGAGACTGGATTATTATTTACAAATCCTTTATGTAGGGTAAGAGACCCTCTTCCGTCATGCGCAGCTAAGGCAGGAAGAGTGGGTAGAGGATGGCCGCAACTCAAGGTAGTTATCGCTGTAGGTTGGAACAAAGTTGTGCACTTCGGGCACTGAGATGCTCTCTCGAAATCGAAAGCAGAGCAAGCAGTAGCGTTAGAGACACTATTATTATTGTTACATTGATTATTAATAACCGGGGGCTCCTGTTGAGCAGAGTTAGCATGGCGATGTGATCTATCATTTGGAGATCTACCTTCATATCGAGATCTATAACAAATATAATATTATCTCTATTGGGACCATTGTTATTTCCCCTATACAGACCATTATTCTGATTTGAACCCCAGTTAGCATAGTTGCGATTACTATTTCCCCTTGGATCAAAATATCTATTAGATGGATTTTGTTGTCTTCGAGAAAAATTACTGTAAGGTTGATAATCTCTAGTGTAGTTACCCCTTCCAAAATTTCCATAATTGTTGGAACCAAAATGTTGAGGTCCGTTAAATTGTCTCCAGTTTCTTGGAGAGGGAGAATTACTACGTGATGGACCTTCTTGGTACTGTCTAAAATCACGATTATCTCTCCTACCAAAATTGCGATCAGCACTTTGTGATCTACGGCGCAAATTAGGAGCATATGGTATTGCCGAAGCCATGGGTAACCCTGCTCTGACTTGAGATTTGCTAACAGACACATTTGGATGTGCCGTGACGTATTGGCGACAGTATTGTTCCATATCTTTCAAGTTTGTAGGCTTTCGCTCATGTAGAAAAGAAAGAAAAGAAGCGTTTACAGACGACATGACTTTGTCACGAAGTAATAAGTCCATGAGGGCTTCATATGTGTGTTCAATTTTTGAGAGCACAACCCAACGTGAGAACGTAAGACGTATATTTGCTATGAACTCTGAAAAATCTTCCCCAATCTCCGGTAATAGAGACTTAAAGCGCAGACGATAACCGTCTTCCTCAAGTTGGTATTTCCTTAACAAGACAGCCCTGACAGTATCATAGTTATTTTTGTCGGGCCCCTCCAACCTACTTACAACATTAATAGCTTCACCCGTAAGTAGTTCCATAAGTCGTGCACAATATTCCGACTTATCTATTTTCTGAGATTCACATGTAAGTTCAAATCTATTCAGGTAAAATAAGACATCATCAGAGGTAGGTTTAAAAGCAGGCAATCTGAGTTTATAAGAATGACTATTTGTCTCATGAGAAGTAGTTTGAGTGTCTGTAGAATTTTGTGTATTAACACTATTCACCACCTTTAATCTCTCCAGCTCTATAGACAACACCTTTTGCTCGTGCAGCCTCATATTTTCTTCAGCTTGCATCTGAAGTTTCCTCTCTTCCATTTCCATTTGCTTTTGAATTTTTTTTTCTTCAGCCTCTAATTTCTGTTTTTCAGCCTCCATTTTCTGTTTTTCATTTTCCATCTGAAATTTCCTATCTTCAGCCTCCATTTTCTGTTTTTCAATTTCCATTTGAAGTTTCCTCTCTTCGAACTTCTGAGCCTTGTCATATTCGACACGTGCGAATTCTTTTATTTCCTCAGTAGTCATACCAAGGGATTTCCCTTGTTTAATGAAGTAGTCTAAAGTAGACATTATGTCTAATTTTATGAGATAGGTAATTTATGTAAATATACCTGGAGAAACTCACTTTATCCCAACTCAGTGGGTGGCAAGTCCTTGCTTAAGAACTTGTAAAATTACCTTTCCAACTATTAATAATGTTATTAATTACAAGCAAAATGCATTATAATATCGATAGAGCATGACAAAATAGACAGTACAAACCAGAGTTACAAAGAAAAGATATAAAGGACAAATGACCACGTTCGAAGGAATCGAATAAAGTAAAAAAGCGGAAATAAAAATAAGAAATATTGCAAAGCTTGCAATGACAGCTGCGAATATGAAGTAGACAAGTGACACTACAAGGTATAAACATAAAGGGTGTATATAAATAAACGATAGGCAGATTGAGACGGACGTTTACAAACAAAATGGATCACCAAAATAAGATACGTATAAGAAATTAAGACGATAACAACAGTGAAAGAACTTGACGATACAGCTAAAGAATCATTTGTCACAGACAACCAAACACAGTGGACTCAAAATCCTACAGCTACTATGAGCTGGAATTCCACTGAGGGAAGTCTGCAAAAGTGTCCCTAAAGAACGCTTACGTAGGCCCTGGGTGAACTGGGATGTATCCTAACGTAAGTCACCAACCCAACCGCTCACATAAACATGAAACATCGAACATAGAACACTCAAGATAACAAATAATAGACAATATAGGAAGGCTCGATAACATAGAACAGTGGTAAAGTTTACATACAACAGATCCACTTAACTTCAAAAACGGAAAATTCCCAGCCTTCCCGCGAAAACGATGGGCATCGGTTGTCACAAAATCTGACGAAATCTAACGTTGATAAGGTACTGGAACTTCTCGTCATGTCTTGAAAGGGAACAGTTGACAGCAGCATCTAGACGAAGTACTTGACATCTACTCGAAACTGGCATACGAAAATTCGAACTGGCAACACTGCAAATCTGTACTTGATCTCCTTGTAGTTGGTATCACACCCCATATCACTGGCTCACCACTTTTATGTTAAAGTTTAATTTTCTTCGACGACAACAGCGGTAGGCCACACAGGCCGTCACTTCTGCTACTGTATAAATGTCTGTGGTGGTGGGTGTGTCAGGTCACTGACAATGACAAGTCAGTATGGTCGCTGATAAATATGATCAGCCTTGGTCGTCTTACAGGTGGTCGACAGGTGAGTAAACAAGTATATATGTAGATACGCGAATGTCAGAAGTTCTTTAAGGGTGTAATATCCATTCTGCAATCACACACACACAGTAACGATGGTTCAGGAAGTAGTAGAACTGCTATAAATTCTCACTGTTTATTTACACCACAATCACGTAGACATCATAGGACGACACTTCATAGCAAATCATGGAGCAACATGTAAATAAGTCCATAACAGCGTGCATAAATCCAAAGGGATATAATCATAGATAACAGCCCATAGTAGATCATCAGGCACCAGGTAAGTAAATCCGTACAACTCAGTTACAGGTACAAAAAAAATCCAAAGTATATAGGCTGCAGAACACAGCAGCTCACAATCATAGATAACACAGCAAAAATATTCTTCAAAGGAACTGCATACCTCGCAGTTTACAGCAATATAGCCTGAGCCAACATACTCCCTGACTTGAATAGTAAATCTCTTGGGAGAAAGAACATTCCCTTAAATAATCCAACTATCTTCAAAATCCATCATAGGAAATGTGAATATATTTAAAGGCCCATACAATCCATGGCCTCAAAATATCTTTAATATAACAAATTCTCCCTTTCACAAAAATACTCTGGAACGCACTCGCGAGATGGAACGACCAACCCGGAGCCCTGCCAGTCACACACTGTCACGAGATTACAGCTTCTCAGAACAGCTCAGTAAAAATTACTCATGCGCGAACTAACCGCGTGAGACTATAGCTCAGCCCAACCGTCTCTTCCCAAAAACTTTCACAAAAACATTCGAAAACTTTCTTTATCCTATTTTTAAAAACAAACTAACAACCACTCAATTGAGCTATGTTTAAAAATTACCGAGCATAAAGCCCCCAACTAAAAAATCATCTCATCACTAAAGCGTGCTAACTAACGTGTGTACAAAAATCCGACCCATACATACAAATCTTTAACACCTAACTCCCATTAATAAAACATGACTTTAGAAGTACATTCCCAGAACAATGAACACATGTGCAGATCTGTTGTCTAGGATTCCATTTGAGGAGAGTAAAACGCAAAACACTACAGTGAAAGAAGAACCATCCACATCGACGGAAATTGATGACAATACAAAACAAATTAATGTTGTTGGCTCCAACCAACATGACATATCTGAAAACATACAGAAGTCTGAATCCTAATCAAACCCAGACAGTGATCCAGATGGCTTCCACATGGCAAGTGAGCAGAAGAAAGATCCAGTCATAACAAAACTCATGAAACAAGCTCAAGAAAACCCAAACAGATTTCCAACGCTTACGATCCAAGACGAAGTATTGTACCACATTGACCAAAAACAAGACGGACAGCTACAGAAATACATACCAAAACACCTAGTACCGTTGGTTTTGTCTCAATTTCATGATAACAATGGTCACTTTGGTAGAGACAAGACATTAGATATCATTAAACGACGATACTATTGTACTTCACTATACAGAGATGTCATTGAATATGTTCACACATGCAGAATCTATAAAATGCGAAATATGAAACCATCACGAGCACCACTCCAACCAATGCAAGCAGAACATTTCCCAATGGCGACAGTCAGTATCGATATATGGGGACCATATCCCAACACACAGTCAGGGAACCGATATATCTTGCACATAGTAGACCAGTATTTAGTATGGCCGGAATGTTACCCTCTCAAAAACATCACATCTGAAACAGTTACAGAATATTTTATCCAAGAATTCCTACCAAGGCATGGCTGTCCCAGACGCATCATATCTGATAACGGCAAACAGTTCGTTGGGAATCCCTTCACAGCAATGCTTCAGAGGTTCAACATTACCCATACTACCACGAGTTATTATCACTCTCAGTCAAATGGCAGAAATGAACGCCTACACTCAACCATGCATGATGTTCTCGCAGAAGTATATTAGTGGAAATACACAGTATTGGGATCTTTACATCAACCAAGCTTTGGAGGCCATTAGACCGAAAATAGACGACACTACTGGTATGTCGCCATTTTATATGCTCTAAGAAAGAGAACCCTCTTTTCCCCTGGATAGTATTTACAGCCCCAACGTAAATATGTAGGTGAAGACCCCATAGAAGTGATTTTAAGAGAGAAATTCAAGGTCCACCAAACAGCACATAAAAATACTGCGAAAGCATTTGTAAAGAAACAGAAACAACACGACAAGAATGTCAAGCTTGAAAGCTTTAACGTAGGCGACAGAGTGTACTACCAAAAGAATGTCCGTGATAACAAATTTGATGCCCGCTGGCTGAACGGCTTCAAAATTCTAGATAAGTCAACCCCGACTAATTACAAAATCTGGAACGAAGAAAGAAATATCTTTACCAAGGCCCATGTAACGCAAATAAAAAAAGATGATCATCGACCCATTATACCACCTACAGAGACCACAAATAGGCTAATAAGAAAAGCTACATTATATCATCAACCATCCAGCACTACGTCAGAGTCTAGCACAGACAACGATGTTTCAGAAGCAGAACAGCATGCAACTAAAAACGACCAATTTCGTGAAGCAGTCAACAGAATGAGACAATATAGAAGCACATCCGACAGTGAAGACGATATTCCCCTCGCTGAGTTACGCGAAAGACTAGAATATCGAAATACTAGGTTACAGGCCGAGCAAGTTAATCCACAACACCCTGACACCAGGATAGATTCATGCCAGCCTATTGTACAACAAACATACTATAGAAACGAACAACCCTCAACAAGCAACTACCAGTCTGATGAACAGTCGGATAGTGAAGACGAGACGCCCCTGCAGGTGATTCAAAGTAGGGCAATTCACAACATCCAGTATATTGATGATAATGATACTCGACACACAGCACCGGCCAATGAAGAAAACGCACACAGCGCTACATGCACACTTAAGGAAGATATTATTCTTCCATCACCTCCATTGAGACACGAATCTGACCAAGATACAGCAGATCCCGAGAGTGACCACGAAAGTATGAACAGTCCAGACAACACTGAATTTCGCACAGCAACGAGGCGCCCATATTCTGGCTCAACATATGACTCCCCACCGTTAACAAAGTTTGTGAGATTACCTCAAGAGCACATACGTATGAAATTGCGAAGAAAACGCAGACAGCCACACAAGACGCAGCGTGAGGTGCACCATTTCAAAACTACTTCCTCCTTACCCTCGACAACGGGAGCCACCACCCACTCTACAGTGCGAAATACGCCATCCTCTTGTGATTAACGATTGACAGAAGCTACCTTGAGGGACATCGCCAAGTTCCTCATGTCAACATCGTAAACATCCAGTTCAACGATTATTGATTTATTGGGGAATCAATCTTCTCTAATAACAAAAAAGTACTTCCCCAGCAATAGTACCCAACAAGTACTCACACTACATAGTACTTTCTTTCGTTCCCCACCATCATCTAAAGTCAATAGTATCCATTATTTTTTTGGTAGGAAATTTTATTTTTTCAGAAAGATGTCAGCCTCAGTCAAGATCCTGCTGATGATACTGATGATAGTGACCGTTACGACATCTGCAACACCCAGATATACTAACATTCGCAGATCTAGAACACTATGTTATCCAGGTTAAACAGAACTTTAAATTATCTCAGTTCTCTAGTTATACCAAATTTTTTTGTTGCAAGTGTTAGGTACGAAATCTTTATGATTAGAAGAGTACTCACTAATCTTATAGACGTAGTCACACACTGTACAAATTACACCACTTTTTGCCTTTGAAAATCTTTAAAATAGGACTTATGCTTTACAAAAGTTTTTATTTTTTTTTCTCTTCTTGATAATTTTGTGACAAAAGCAAACACACTATACGCACACACATATTTTTCCTGTGTGACACATGAGAGTTTTTTTTTTTGAAATGTGTTAACTCACCGCTTTCGTTTTGTGTTATGGAAAGACTGTTTTATAGTGTTCAATCGCATCAAGAATGTATTTTGGCCATTTTTCTTAATGATGCTGTTACGAAAAATACCAATTGTACTAGAACTATTTGATTCGCAAACATGTTACCTTTACTTTCCAACCTCAATGATCGTATATGGCTACTCACATTATTCAAGCCGACGACCCTTTCTCGCAGATATATGACGAATCAGGCGTCAAATTTATTCTTCCCTACACATCTAAACGCCTGTCTATCTCCTGTCACCTTTTCCGACATGCTCCATTACAGATGGAGCGTTTCTAAATCGACGCCCCGTTCCGATCATTCCCCACTATTCAACAGGAATCTTCCTATGTTAACTTGTCTATCAAATTCTATAAATACTTCTTCGTAGTCTGGGAAACCCCTTCTCGCATTCCTGAATCCAGTGAGACACACCAGAGGTCATGACCCGACACACTAGAGTGTCAGGACTATTGATTTTGCCTAGCATAATTGGTGTTTTAAATTTTAAGCTGTTTTGTGTATAATTACCATATGTACAAGAAGATGAGATGTCCACAGCGGACATCGGTAAAAGATAATGAGGAAATTGTTACCCCTACTGACAAAACTAACGCCCCTAAGATCCCCGAGTACATTCCCATGACTGACATTCGTTCCCCTCCCATGGTGATAAACTCTACTCCGTCATTTATCCCAATATACACCCCACTCCACTAAATAACTGAGACATATATATTTTCACCTAAAATTTGACTTGGTGAAATATTTTGCAAGTTGTGTACAACTTATATAATGTAGCCGTCCCGTCCTGGTATGAGTTACTACTATTTCAAGACTGGGCACGGTATCCAATTAGTTAGATGTCACCGTGGTGTGGCGGTGCAGATATATTCTATTTGTGTAACCTTCCTTTTCCTTTTCTTATTTCTTATTTAATCCATGTCTAAGTCTGTTTTGGTAGTACTGGCTTAAAGCTCGCCAGAGATCTTGATTCCTTAGACCCTAATCTGTGGGTGTTGGTCCGTTCCATTCCTCTTACAGGTGGTGTATGGAGAGTATTAGTGATTGAGATTTTTGTTTGTGAACCATGACATTTCAGTTATATTTCCAACAGTTAAATAGTGTATTTCAACAGGTAAACAATTCCTCAACTGCCCGATTCATTTTCATATTGTTTATTTGATATTTAACAGAATCAACTGGTTTCAAAACAAACTTTTCAACATTTTATACATAGTTTACAGTGGAAAAACTGGTCATATTTTATTCACTTCAAGTGAATATCTCCCATTTTTCTGTCCATCCACAAAGGTTTCATCATATAATTTATCATCTTTCATATTTCTCAATTCTTCTAGATTGTCAAAGGTTCCTTTTTAATTGCTTTCTTTTGTGGGTATTTCAATTGCTTTATTTCCCAAGTCAACCTAATCATCCATTCCATTAGGTTCATTGACATTTTTCAAAATGCAAAATATAGGCGAGCTGAAATACATGAAGGTAGGGCTAGACTTCTACTTACATAGATCCATGCGTACAATTACACATTAAAGAATTTGAATTCACACAAGTCATGTTGAAAAGCCTCAACTAAATGACCAGACGGTTTTCATACGTCCATCTATATGGAACATTCTTCTAGGACTCCTGCCGGTAACTAAATTCTTGCCGACCAAAATCGCAGTGAGCTCAGCTGGCTACGGTTTCTCATTGGATAAATATCACGTGTTTGAAGGCGTGATGTCGCTAGTCTTTAACCTGCATTCATATATTTCTATGACAACTGCTGGGTAAAATCAACGTGCCTAGTGTCAAAAGTGACCTAGTCAAAAACTACCGTTCACTTACCTTCTCTTAGTACTTCGGGTTAATTTTTATTTTAGTTAAGAATTCTGCTTGTTATTTATAGGGAAATGGTATTTTATATTTAGTTATTATTGACTAGATTCTAGCACGAATGAATGCTCAAGTGGTCGATCAGATGGCCACATATAGATCCCGGGCCATGCAAATGTATCCCGCAGGGAGACATTTGAGTACTATCAATACAGGAAAAACAAAATCCCAAAAATTCTCCAAAAAAAAAGTCCAAAAAAATTTTCAGAAAACTTTAACCTAAGTCATTAACCGTGGGCTCTTGTATAAATATAATATCAGACTGTCATACTCTAACCAAACTCTACCAATGGACAGCATTATAAAAATTTTCTTCAATACATGTGCCATCGAAAAATTTCAGAGTGGTAACCCTGAACAACAAAATTGTTATCATCAATCTAAAATTTTTGTTAAACAGCAACAGTGCAAAATTTGTCATATTGACCAACTCAAATGTAGTTCAAGACATGCATGTTATGAAACGTTCCTAGTACTCCAACCCAAAATGCATTTAATTTATTTCGAAGTATCCACTTTGTACCAGTGTAATTGTAGTCCGTCTGTGGCAGTGCAGCTATTTGTGCGCATGTCGCAGTATCAAATAGTATCGTGTAGCCGGGCTGTGTTTACGGCATCAATGAAATAATGTGTGTGTGTGTGTCCGTCAGCTGGTCGGGTCAGTTCAGTTAATGGTGTTGAGCGCAGGTAAATATTTTGAAGTGCGCTAACTTTTGTACGTTTCTTGGTTCAAGTCGTTACAGGCTTGTCCGCCTGAGGTGGAAATTCTTGACCTTATTTTATTCTTCCTTCCCAGAGTTCGTTCGTACCCTTTTTATGGTTAGTGAAAAGCAATGTCTTTTATAGTGGTTTAGTCAAACAATCCAACTGTAATGTTTCAAGGAAAACGCAGCAATGTAGAAAAATAGAATATATTTTATTAACGTGATTGGAACAGCAATGTCATTGGTACAATGATGAAGCACTTATTTCTTTCTTACCCAAAGTAGTGAGTATCCAAAAATGAAAATGGAAATCCACAGGAATAATCTATCTAATAGAGTAAAATGCAAACTTGTCTACTTAAAAATACTAGTCTAACTTGAAAAAAAACTTGTCAAGTTAAAAACAACTTGTCTTGATAATCTCAAAGACGAAGTTCTGTAAAAATCCTCTAGCCTAACGAATCCTAAAATCTGTACAAGCCCTGGATCATGTCAATCGCCCACGTCTCTTCTTTATATACAGCCCACTCTTTTTTCCCGCCAATTTTCACACGATGCTTTATTTTTCACACGGCACCAAACATCTACATTTGCACTCCTCTCCTCAGCTTTTCGACTTTTTTGCACACGAATCTCACTCTAGCAACGGAAAAAAACCAAGACTTGCAACTTCTCCCAAAATTTTCCATTCAATAAACATGCACTTACTATTTTGTTGTTCTGTGACAGCTTTTCTCGAAGCCGTGAACTTGTCATGATAATGTATTTTGTGCTCAAATGTCTTTACTGCTTTTAACGTTGTTATTCTCATTATGTGGTTTTTAACACGTATTAATTGTAGTGTATGCCAAGCGGTCACACATCCATAATATCTCCAAGTTATTTCTAAGTATCTACATTGTATCAGTATAATTGTAGTCCATCCATAATATCTCCAAGTTATTTCTAAGTATCCACATGTTTTATTATTTGCTAAATAATTCAATCCATAATGTATTGCTATGTTAGCTAAACATGTCTAAATTTACATTTGTCAAAATTCATTTCATGTAACTATAATTCAACAATCAACATCTCAATATGTCAGCACAATTGACAAGGTAAGGAAAAAATTATCGTACATTTTCACAATGTCGACACTAAATCTGCCTTCTGATACGAAGATTTGTCAGATCATTTGTGTCTGTAACATCTACTGTCAGGCTTAATACAATCTGAGTCAGTCAGATGGGCAGTCTATAATCTTACATTAGTATCTCTATGGTGCAAGGTAAAGTAAGGGATGGAAATATCATCATATCAGGGGTGAAAGGTGCTCATCTCGACAACCTGTTACGCACAGTTGCAGAAAACTATATAGGCCATAACAATACCGTCAAATGCGATGTCAAATGGACTGTGTCAGTATAACTGGTCCATGAAAGTTTTATCAGTTCCACTTAAGTATCTGTCACGTGATCACGTAAAGGCAGAATTTACCATTAACTATAATGTCCCAATTTCAACAACAGCATGTGTATCCCTGACATAGGTATCATATTCAACTTATGTATTATCAGTATAATCTTCATCATAGGTATCCGCAGCACGGATATCTTTAGTACGGGTATCATCTTCAAGCTATGTATTATAATCATATATATCCATCATGTGTATCCTTAACACGTATATCCTCAGGAGGGGTATCATTTTCAACCTATGTATCATTGATCATATTTATCCATCGTGTGTATCCTTAACACGTATATTCTCAGGAGGGGTATAATTTTCAACCTAGGTATCATTAATCATCAGGGACTATCATTTCCTAGTATCTCAAAACCATATTCAATTTCAAAATGTGTCAGTCATTTTTATGACTATCTGTCACGTGACTACGTAAAGACAGAAATGTCTAGTTTTTAACACAGTCATAAATGTATATATATATATATATATATATATATATACATATATATATATATATATATATATATATATATATATACATATATATATATATATATATATATATATATATAAATATATATATATATATATATATATATATATATATATATATATATATATATATATATATATATATATATATATATATATTTTTATTTTATTTATTTATTTATATATGATAGGAAACTCTTTACAGAGCGATACAACAGGAAGCAATCTGATCATCAGAAGTAGTCCCCCCCCCTCCAGCAAGTGTTTCGGCCCTATATACTCCTTTACACTCTAAAAGGGGGGGGGGGGGGCCCACTTGGGTCATGACTCCAAGCGTCTCAGCTTCCTGTTGTCTTGTATCGAAAATGAACCCATTCCACTTATGGTAGCAACTTTAAAATCCACAACTCCGCCAGCCACGGAGGCAATTGTGAAAGTAACAAAGAGAAGACACATTATTCCGTTCGTTCCGTCGCACACACTGAGACACCGTCGCGAAGTCAACGAGTCTAGCCACTGCGTGTTCGTCACTGAAATTCTTATACTGACACCCCTTATAGGAGAGGTTTTCAAACTGTGCGTCGCGGCTCCCAGGGGCGTCGCGGCCCTCGGCTAAGGGCGTCGCGGTGGCTTGGGAAAAGTGTTGGGCTCGATATTATGAGCCAAGGTCCATCAATAAATATAGATCTTCGTAGGACGACATATTTGCGCCGAGGTATTATTACATGTACCAATACGTTTCATTAGGTACTAGAAGTTATTGACAAATGCACCATAAAACTCCAGAGCAGGTCTATGTTACGAACAGCTGATCACTAACTCTGATGTCATCATGGCGGATGCTGGTGTAAAATAGGCACATTCAGAAGTCATTAATATCTTTTTGGGTACAATTGCTTATATATAATATATAGTATAGAGAGGAGCCGCGGTGATTTATGCACAGGTCAAGAGAGCCGCGGACCAAAAAAGTTTGAAAACCTCTGCCTTATAGTATACACCGCCTGTCGCCCCTGCGTCACAGCCCGTTCACTCATCATCATCATCATCAGTTGCCATCTCCACAACGAAGGTTGGCTGTAATGGATCTCCAACGTCTTCTGTCTCTTGTCTTGGTGGTACACTCTGATAGACTCTTTCCCGGCCATCTCTTGATGTTATCTTCCCATTTATAGCGCTGTCTTCCCCTTGCACGTTTGCCTTCAACTCTCCCTTCTGTTATGGTCTTCTGCAAGGTGTTATGCCTTTTTATGTGGCCAAAGTATTTTAGCTGCCGAACTTTGACCTCTCTCATTAGTTCTCTTTTCATACCTAGATTTTCTAGGACCTCCTTATTTGTTTTCATCTCTTTCCATGAGATACGCCCCATTCTTCTATATATCCACATTTCAAGTGCCTCAATTCTTTCTTCCAAATGCTTATTCATCGTCCATGTTTCTGCACCATACAGAAATGCAGAATATATATAACACTTTATGATTCTCAGTTTTAATTTGTGAGATAACTGTTTGGATGTCAGTATATGTTTCATGTTGTTGAATATAGCTTTGGCCATTCCTATTCTCTTCTTGATTTCTGTTTCACAGCTGCCATCTTCTGTTATTATATGACCAAGATATACGTAGCTCTTGACTTGTTCCAGGATTTTCCCATTTACGCTTATCTTTAATGTGGGTTTATCGTCTGTTTTACTAATTATCATATATTCTAGTTCACTAGTACACCAAAAACCCAGCATATTGTGGACTTAGATATATAGGCATGTATATATAGGCATGTATCAATAGCAAAATCAACATCATCACTTTTATATCAGAGACTATCTCCTTGCATCAAACTCACAATCTTTTTTGCGTGCAAAAATTTTCAGTCATTTTCAATCATCTGTCACGTGACTACGTAAAGACAGGAATGTCTAGTTTATGACAAAGTCATAACTGCATATATCATCTTCGAGTGTATCCTCGTGTGTATCCTTAACACGTATATCTTCAGGAGGGGTATCATTTGCAGCTTATGCATCAGTAGCATATATCCTCATCGTGTGTATCCTTAACACGTATATCTTCAGTATGGCTATGGTCATCTAGAAGTATCTTCTTCGTAGAACTCGAACTTCAAAAAAATATTTTACAATATCAAATCATCTATCACGTAATTACGTATAGACAGAAATATTTAATGTACAATATTTTCATGGGATATCAATGGTATAGGCATCAAGTACCAACAGTAGGTTCACAATATCATGTAGTGTTTTATTAGTAATGGCATAAGCATCATGTGCGAACAGTAGTTTCAGAATATCATGTAGTGTTTTATTTTCTTCTATGTCATATCCATGTCAGCAACAATCATAAAAACTAGTCAATACCTTATTATCATGAGGGCAAATAATGGCATAAGCATCATGTGCAAACAGTAGTTTCACAATATCATGTAGTCATGGGCGGGTCAGTGGGGGATGGAATGACACTATGGAACACATGGGGATCAATGGGTGCAAAAACAAACAGTCATCTGTGTGGTCTCATGAACATGTGTGCGAGTGGCGCAGGGATATTAGCATTTCTACTTTATGTCAACATTACCATCAATCTGTTTCTTTTCATGTCCATCAATATTCGTTCTGCTTATACAAATTTGTAAACAAACCATAATAATTATTCAATAATATAATGACTCCAAAAAATCACTATCAGTAAAGCTGATTCCTGGGTGTGATGAAGTCTATCAGTGGGGTGACAACAAGAATTAGCTCAAAAAGCGAATAAGAACAATCAATAACCTGTTGTTAGCAAATTGTAAGAATAGTAATTGTGGTCTCGTAATGGACAGAAAGAAACAAAAGGTCTCCAGATTACAACAAAATTGTAATTCAAGTCGGAGATAATTAGTAAAGCAAAAAATCAGAATTCCTGAACATTATCTCAGAGTGAGAAAAAGACAGGAGGAAGATAAGGGGGTGTGAAGGATGGAGTGGACAGAAAAAAAAGTAGCATTCGTCCTATACTGGTGTGTCAATGTTGGATGTACAATCGTTATCTATAATGACATTGTGACATAATCATCATACATAATGGCTAAGAAAAAATTTTTTTTCTGCCAAGTGAATTAATTTTTCTATTTAAAAAAAAATCTCTCTTACATAAACAATGTGTGGCCTGGAATGATGGTAATAAAAACTAACAGTACCCACTAAATGTGTGGTTTACACTCAAAATACCTCTGTGGATAAAAAATAGCATACTTCGACAATCATGGTAATAAATTTCAAAAACATTGTTCACATACTCTGACGAAGAATGTTATGGTAGTATCTCTGTAATAGAGAAAGGTCTTAGTATAGAGGAATGAGTGGAATATACATCATCTGTAGAAGGTTGCATAAATGATAATGGACAGAATGACAATCAGTGCATAGTGTAAAGGTACTGCTTGAATATGCAAAGATGCATGTGACAAGGGTAAGTTGATCTCTGGAACAGCAAGGAAAAGACTGCAAGGGCGAAAGAGTGAAAGATGAATTCTCAATGTGTGAACCATTAGTATTAAATTTGTGTGCAATTTATGTAACTGGACTCCCTGGATCCTGAAATTTTGAAATGTAACATCAAAACCATCTCTGACTAGTAAGTTATACAACTTATGAACTGCAATTGCTGTGGAAATGCATAAGTTGTTGAACAATCCTAAATAAATTCTCATTTTTCAAATCAATATGATAGTATGGCATATTCTGTGACACAACTCATGGTAACATATATATATTCTTGTAATCTGCCTTAGATGTGGAGTCAAAAACGTGATGAATGAAAGTAGATAATATACTTATATCATAATTGGTACTAAAAATTTCCCCCCCCAAAAATATAATATGACAACTTCCGTTTCCTCTGGAGGTGATCTGATCATCAGCGGTGACCTCACTGTGGAAAAACTTGAACCTAGTGGGGCTGTGACATCTCAAACTGGAACTGGATCATCAGGGGATTGTCATCTTCACATAATCTGAAAAAGATTTCGTCCGGGGGACGTTTTCGCACCAAAAAAAAAAAAAATAAATAAATAAAAAAGAGACTTGTCACCAAAAAAAAAAAAAAAAAAATGATGTGACATTTGGCACCAAAATAAATAAATAAATAAATTGGAGACTTTCGTTGTTCGGCCAAAAATAATAATCGTTGGTAAAAAGAAAATATACACATGTGCGTAGATGAGTACTTGTGTTAACAAGTACAGAGGACACAACTGGGTGCCTATAAAAATTTTGCTAGGCATTTAGTTTTTCCGCCATCTCTAGCATTGCAATCTCTCGGCTGGATAGTCTGGGATCGTACTGCGTAATGAGCACAGTATGTGATGTGGCGTTGACTGATTGTCGGCAAACCGGAGAAGTGGGAGATGACTGCAATTTAGGTAATGGAGGGTTGACTGGCGAGTCATCTTTCTGTTTGGAAACATGTCGAAGTTTTGTTCTTATTTTTATTCTTACATGTTCCTGTGGCAGTTTTACTAACTTATTTGCAGGACGTGAATCATCAGATGAAGGAAAGTATGGACGTTTAACAGTGGTGCGGACCTCAAGTGGTGGGGCTATTCCACGCTGCTATCTGGGTCTAACGTGTCTATATCTGTCAAAAAGTGACCTAGTCAAAAACTACCGCTCACTTCTCTTCTCTTAGTACTTCGGGTTAATTTTTATTTTAGTTAAGAATTCTGCTTGTTATTTATAGGGAAATGGTATTTTATATTTAGTTATTATTGACTAGACTCTAGCACGAATGAATGCTCAAGTGGTCGGTCAGACGGCCACAATAATAATCAACACAGTTCGCGGATTGGCGAAATACTACATGGTTACATGCAAACCATGACGATTCCATGCGAAATCGCTAACATGGTAACGGATATGTTCACATGTTGATAAACCTTGAATTGAGAAATAAACATCACATATTGATGTACCTTAATTTTTCTGACCATTGTCACGTTGTAAGCGGAACGCTACAGTATATTTTCTTGACAAATTGTTGTCCATTATTAATTTATTATGTACTTGCATTTGTATGCAGATTTTATATTTGATGACGAACCTATAAACAGTTTTGGTATTTGGTTCATGGTAACTGAGATAGTCCATGCTCCAACACCCGATAGCTATTTGTATCGGTATAGTTGTCCTCCCTCATAGTAACGACCATTCCATAGGTTGGAGATTAGAGACATATTTTAATAAATACTTTGTAACTCCGTAGTAACGACCATTCCATAAGTTGGAGATTAGAGACATATTTTAATAAATACTTTGTAACTCCATGTAACCATATTAATAATGCTATATTTATATTTTACGACGAACACATAGAAAGTTCACCACAACTTGTCCACATTTTTGGTGTTTAAGACCCATATACACCCTGGTAAATCACTGACCGCAGAGGCAGGATTGGGGTCGCCTGTATCATATGATTGAATTATATTTACCACGTTCTATATTGACAGTTACGAGAGCGTACTGCTCCAGTTCATATTTTTTTTAAAAATAAAATTATAGATTAACATTGCCATGTATGTACATTCCCATGTCATAATATATATATATATAAATATTACATTTTTTGCATCCCGCGGTCTGATGTTTGACCATTAGTTCTATGCTCTTAGGCTGATGTTCGTTGCAGCTACTATATTTAAGATTGTTAAATACTTAATGAATATTAGTCACTTCTGTTCAATATTGCCAAAGTATTTTTTTTGTTTTTGCTTTTGTTTGTGTTGTTTGCACAACCGATGAAAATTGTATACAATTATTTTTTTTGAAAATGTTAGCATTAAGTATGTAACCATTATGCTGATGACTAATTCACAGCGTTGTACATATTGATATTGTTAAAAAGTAGTGTACATCAATACTGCTCAATGCCGAAGTTTATTAACAAATTTTATATATCCCCCGTTTTACGCATTATAAATATAATGGAATCCCTCGTTTTACGAAAAACAATTATTATTATTTTTTTTAGAGCCTCTACCAATAGGTTAGTGGTGTATAACAGTCACTAGCATGAGGTAGTTAGTTGATAGTTCGCAAATGTCTACCTCTGGGATACATTTGTGTTGCCTTAGCCTATGTGACCGCATGGCCTTCTACGCTAGCATTATCCCTACTACTTCCACGCTAAGCATTTATACGTGCTATAATATGCTACATATAAGAATGACAGACCTCAAAAGCAAATAAGACGTTTTTACACAAAACGCAGTATCATTCAAAGTTCAGTTGGCAGTCACTGCTCTGAGAAGGCAAACGTAGGTCAGTCCCAGATAATAATAATGAATGGGTTTTATGCGCGGAAAGTGGGAAATGTAGTTTGTGTGATCTGGTATTTTTTAATCCAATTGTTAAGTTGGAAAAGATCACACATGTGAAAAAAGTCGAAATAACAGAAAGTCGTGTGCAAAAATGTCGAAAACAGAGAGACGTGTGCAGAAATTGTAACGTGTGGAAAAAAGAATGGGACGTGTGGAAAAAGGCGGGAAAAAAGACAGGAACAGTATAGATAGAAGAGATGTGGGCGATAGGCAGTGATTTAAGGATTTATGATTCCAATGATTCCATGATTTTGGACTTTTGAGGATTTTACAAATAGTGTTAAGTGAACTTTGTCTTTGAGAATATCAAGACAAGTTTTTAAGTAGACAAGTTAGTATACGTACTTCATTGTGGATATATAAATGTTTCCTCTTGGATAACCAACCGTCATTGTGAAATTTAGTGTTTGTCTAATGACATCAATAAACTCTAATATAATTTTCTACTGAATTGCTGTTTGTGGAAATTTACAGTAATTTCTTTTGGATATACGTTGTTATGCTGAAACTGTTTTGCTTTTCACCAAATTTAAAGGGAAGAACAAACCTGGAAAGAAGAAGAAAAATGAGCAAAGGTCAAGCATTACCAACTCTGGCTGAAGCCAGTTAGCACTTGAACCACAACAACATATGAAGGATTAAATCTAATTGAATATAACAATCAATATAACTACTAGTGCCGTATAACCTACACGGCCACATAATATAAATAATTGGTGCTGTAACCTGCCCTGCCACATAACATACTAATCGCGCCGTGACCTGCGCACAAGTAACTGCCCTGTCACAAAAGTTTCGCCTATCTTTCTCTCGCGAAATACTGACAGAGCTTATACAATCTTCCATATTTCTCTGCTTGAAGACGTTTCTTCTGTTGAGAGAGAATCCTAAACTATTGCCTGTGACTTTAACTGAAACCATTTAGTTAAAAAAATATTTAACATAGATCCATTTTCGAATTACAGCTAGGCCGTGATTAGTGCGAATAATGAATCACAAGAAGTGGTCGTATAATTCAAATTCGCAGTATTCAAAGTTATAATTATATGTAAAATTTGGTAATTGGTTCCAGACGAATGGAAATATGCAATGAAAAGTTTTAAACATAAGTTTTATTTAAAAATCTATTTATTAAGGTAATATAACAGCAAAGGATAAGAAAAATGTATTTCTGATTTAAGTAAATTACAAACAAAGTAATAGAGTAGTTATAGAAAGCAAAATTTTAACAAAATAAAAATTACTGAAAGTCCTACCTGACGATTTTACGAAAGCGTCATTCTTGTCTTTCAAAATATTTTACCATCGTCGTATGAACGGTCTTCTCTTTCTTTAAACCTTCATACATACACTGGTAGGTGCCGAGAGCTTTATCCACATCTCGGCGAATTGGCATGCTTCAATCGACGTTAGGGTCAGGAATCATAATTTTTCTTCACTACTTCTACAGCACGAAAGATGTCTTCAAATTCTTTGAGACTAACTCCTTCATTTACATATTATCTGCATTTTCGGAATCATTGTCGGCTTCGTCAAATGCTCGTTCTTGATCTAAAAGAAGAAGACCACCATAAGTCAACTCTTCCGAGTGCGAATTGAGCAATACCTGGATATCGTCATTTTTTAGTTTATCAAACCCAAGATTTCTTCAAATGGTTGCTATTTCTTCATTAACATACTGCGTTTGAGACAGAAAACCTTTAAACTCAGTTGTACAATATGGCCGAATGCGCTTCCACACCGCACGCATGGTACTTCAGTTATTTGTTGCCAAGCATGGCGGATATTTTCGATTGCATTTGATGTTATAATTTTTCCAGAAGTCAGTTAAGGAAATTGCATTGTTGCCTGTAGTTTTAGCAATTGCCTTTTCAAAAGTTTTTCTTAGGTAGTAGGCTTTTAATGTTGCAATGGCTCCTTGGTCTATAGACTGCAAAAAAGATGTATTTGATGGGAAAAAAATGACTTGTACATTCTCACACAATGACCCAAGTGTAGCTAGATGACCTGGAGCATTATCTAATATCAGTAATGCTTTAAACGCGATATTGTTGTCCTTGCATATGTTTTAACAGCTGGGTAACAATAACTTGAAAAGCAGTCTTCGAAAACAGCTTTAGTCACCCATGCTTTCTTATCTGACCGCCAAAGAACTGAAAGTGATCGATGGTTGTAGCCTCTTAGAGCGCGAGGATCTTGAGACTGATAAACAAGCATTGTTTTTAATTTAAAATCCCCTTCTGTATTACCTGCCAATAAAAGTGTTAGGCGATTCTTAAACACTTTAAATCCATGCTCAGTTTTTTCTTTCTTAGAAATGTAAGTTCTGGAAGGCATCCGTTTCCAGAACAAGCCTGTTTCATCCACATTAAAAATGTGTTGATCAGTGTATCCAGCTTCTTCGATTATTTTATTCAAAACAACAGGATATTTAGCTGCTGCATCCTCATATGCGCTGGCCGCCTCACCGGTAATATTAACATGATGCAATTGAATTCGGTTTTTAAAGCGATTGAACCAACTAACGCTTGCTTCTTCTTCTCCTTTGATCCTTAGCCGCCGACCGTCAAAGCAGTCAGTGGCCATCACGCCTAGTGGCGTCTTGTAGGGCAACAACAAATTGATTCCACTTTGCTCGGTCGGTGGCCATACTTCGTACAGTGCCCCATCTCTGGTTCATTCCCTGCATCTCAGCCTCCACAGTCCTCCGCCAGGTTGTTTTTGATCGGCCTCTCTTTCGTTTTCCTTCAGGGGTCCAAAGCATAGCTGTTCTTGTGATGGCATCGGGGTCTCTTCTGAGGACATGACCAACCCAGCTCCAGCGTCTGCCAGCTATGATGGTGTGCATGTCCTCTTGCTTGCTACCAGTAAGCAGATCTTGGTTGGTGATGGTATTTGGCCAAAAGATTCGGTGAATTTTTCTTAGGCATGTTGTGTGAAAAGAGGACAATTTCGACATTTCCTTCTCTGTAACTCTCCAGCATTCCGCACCATAGAGAAGCACAGAAAGCACACAGCTCTGATATAATCTTACTTTTGTGCTTGTGCTGTATTGGGAGGACTTCCAGATGTTGTTTAGGCTAAAGAAGGCTGTTCTTGCCTTATTCATTCTGATGTTGATGTCTTTGCCTGCCCCGCCGTCTGGTGTTACTATGCTTCCTAGGTATGTGAAGGTATCTGTCTGTACCAATTGCTGATTCCTTACTGATATGGGCTCAGGGTTGCTCACATTGAGCGTCATGACCTCAGACTTCTTTAAATTGATGTTCAAGCCCACCTGCTGGCTAAACTTGTTAAGTCTATCCGTTTTTTCCTGGATGTGTTGATGTGAATGTGCTAGTAGTGCAATGTCATCTGCATATTCCAGATCTTCCAATGTAGAAAATGTTGTCCATCTTATTCCTCTTGGACTGCCCTCTGTTTTCAGGCGCATCACTCAGTCTATGACTGTTAAAAATAGAGTGGTTGACAAGAGGCATCCCTGTCGTACTCCTGTCTTCACCTCAAAGGTTAGGTTGCTCTGCCCAACACTACACGTAAAGTTGGCATAGAGGCTTATTATGATTGACACTATGCAGCTTGGAATTCCATAAGCCCTCGGTATTTTCCATAAACTGTCCCTATGTATGCTGTCAAAAGCCTTTTCAAAATCAACGAAATTAATGTAAAGCTGTCTTTGCCATTCTGAGCACTGCTCTATAATGTTCCTGAGAGTGATTATATGATCTACACATCTTCTATTCCTTTTAAATCCTGCTTGTTCCTTCCTCAGTTTGTGGTCTACTGTCTTTGAAATTCTCTGTATAATTATCCTGCCTAGTATTTTGCTGGGAACTGAGAGAAGAGTGATTCCTCTCCAATTATTGCAGTCTGCAAGATCTCCCTTCTTGGGCAACTTGACAATTATTCCTTTGTTCCACTCTGATGGTGTTGTCCCCGTTTTCCAGACTTGTGCAAATAGTGGTTCTAATAGTTCTGCTGCTAGCTCAGGGTCTGTCTTAAATAGCTCTGCATTTAAGTTATCATGGCCCGGAGCTTTTCCGTTCTTTAAACCTTTGATTGCTGTGATGATTTCTTCTTTTCATGGAATGTCTGTATTCACATCTAGATCGTTTTCAGCTTCAGGAACATTCAGTTGTGTCTCTGGTGGTTCCTTGTTCAGAGTTTCTCTGAAGTGCTCTGCAGTAAAAGTTTATTCGTGATCAATCATTTTCATTTTCTTTAACTGCCTTAAATAAACTAAAAGCTTTTGTCTGAATGGCTGCTCTGCTAAGAGAAATACATTTTTTTTTTCTTATTTCAATCTTCAATCCATAAAGCTATAAGACTCTCCGTTTCTATCATTGTAGCACTTCTCCTCCTTGTAATTGTTTGCAAACCACAAAAAAGCTGATTCAACTTTATCTTTTGTTTTATTTCGTCTGTGTTTTATAATATTCTGTACCGTAGATTCAGGCATCCGGACTTTTCGCCCTATTGTAGAGTTACTATGACCACGTGCATCCGTTCAACAACATCGAATTTTTGTTCTAATGTAATTACAATCCTCTTTTTTTTTTGCGCTGTCGGTGTTTTCATCTGAAGTATTCTTCCTTTTGTTCATGTTAAAGACGCTTTAAAAAATATACAGCAATCCTAAATGGTAATATGGTGCAGCAGCACACCCACACGCGACAATAGACGAGAGCAGACTGGCGTAGTGGCGTGTAACACGCTAATGTATAAGCTCGACTCGCTTGCCCACGATTTGAAGAGTTTGGAAAAATCTAGAAAAAAAAAAAAAAACACTTGTTTCATTTAAATTTCAGCTCGCATTAAATGCGATCTGTTTATCATTTACTAATTCGCACTAAATCGAATTCGCACTTTTCAAACTCATACTAAGAGCGACCTAGCTGTAGATTGAAACGATTTATTAAAAACACTGTGATATTCTTCAGAAATGGTAAATATGGCCAAACCAGTCTGATTGTACCTTATCTTGTTAAAATACATACAAAGTGGTATTCTATCTTAAAATATTGTTTTGACTCATGCACTAGAAATTTGTTTGCCATTCTTGGAATTCGTGGTTCAACCCCATGTGTGTAATACGAGTATGTTGATTATGTACTGCTTTATTCTACATAGCACACTAATTTTCTTTTTTCGGAACTGCAATGTTTGGTGCGTTTTATTATAGTGTTTCATAATGTCTATAGCACTTGTGAAAATAATCCTTCTGTGGTTTTTGTTGGATGGGTTTAAAAAAAAAATCGAAAAAAGGTGATTCGTCTTACGAGGACAAAAGACAAAGAAAGTAGTCTACGTTACGGCCACAAGGCCTTCGTCAGGAAAGGAAAGAAAGTGAAGGCTAGATAGGACACATAAGAACTAAAATAAATATAAAAATAAAATCTAGGTACTTCCCTGAAGGCAAGGCATAAATCCAATCACTGTAGCTGTCCGCTGATTGACCACGTGGCTGGAAAGGAAGTGACTTCTAGCCACCGGAAGTACACAATACATACTAAGAAACTAAAAACTAAAAAACGAAACTGAACAATAAACTACCCAAACGTAATAAATGTGGGGACTGGAAATAGAAGAGGACAGAATGAGTGGGAGATAAATGAATATGAAATAAAAAATCAAGACAAATTAGAAACAGTGTATATTCATACATATTATGGACGATGGCATAAAAAAATAGAAGAATAGGATAAGAGTGGAAAGAGTCAAAATAGAGCAAGAGAGGAAAGGGTGACCTTAGACAAAGGTGTGAAAAGTGTTGAGACCGGCTGGTTTTAGACACCCCATGCGGTGGATAAGACGGTTCTCAAGCTGTTCTCGGCTGGCAGTGTCAGAGGAGCAGGATCGGATCGCTGTGACCTGGATGTCGATGGGACCATGGTGGTCAGGACCATTGAAATGTATGGCAACTGGTGTGGACTTTTGCTGAGAGATGTCATTTAAGTGCTGGCTGAATCTGTCCCCCAGACGTTTGCTTGTTTGGCCAATATAGGTTTTGCAGCAACGTTTACATATGATAGTATAAATGACATTGCGCGATTCACACGTGAAGCTACTAGTGATGGTGTAAGTAGCCTTAGGAAAGGACACCTTCTGGGTTGAGATGACATACTTACACGTGTTGCATCGTGTCCGACCACAGGGTAGTGTGCCAAAGTGAGTGGTATTCTCCTTTGGGAGACGGCTGTGAACAAGAAGATCCTTCAAGTTCTTGTCACGTCTATATGCCACCAAAGGTGCTTCACCAAATACTTCTTGGGTCACAGGCTCTGCTTGGAGGATAGGGAGGTGGCGGAAAAGGATCTGTTTGACAGCAGTACTGTGAGGGTGATGGGTCAAGATTAATTTGACTCTATCCGAAGTGGATTTATAGTGAGGTATGAGGGCCTCCTGACGAGAGATGGGGAGCACACGTTGGAGAGCAGACGTGAGAACGTGTTCCGGATAAAGTCTGCTACGGAAGAAATCCAACATCTCATTTGCTCGGAAGTGGAAGTCATCGTCGTCTTGGCACAAACGGCGGAGGCGGAGAAGTTGTGAAAAAGGAAGGGAGTCACGACAGGCCCGAGGATGAGAAGAGGTATACAGGAGGTAGCTGTGGGCATCTGTAGGCTTGTAGTATACTGAGGTATTAAGGCCGGAGGGCGTGATAGTAATAGTAATGTCAAGGAAGTTGACAGATACTGTGGAGACAAGGGAGGTGAACTTGATGGTGGGGTGAAAGTGGTTCACAAAGTCGATGAAGCGGTGTAAATCAGTCTCAGACATATCTGTGAGACCTATGCTATCATCGATATATCTGCGGTAAAACCCGGGGAAAGGACCGGAGTATTGTTGCCATATCTGATGCTCCAAGTAGCCCATGAACAGGCAGGCATAGCTAGGACCCATCTTCGTTCCCATGGCAACAACACTAATTTGGTCAAAAAACTGACCATTGAATTCAAAGGAATTCAGTTGAAGGACCAGTTCAGCAAGACGAAGAGTAGTAACAGTGGATATAGAAGGGCAAGTGCGCTGGTCAAGAAAAAACCGAAGAGCTCGGAGACCATCAGAGTGGGGAATAGAGGTATACAGAGAACAGACGTCTAACAAGAAAAGACGGTAGGAGCGGTCTGCTGGGAGTCGGATAGAGGAGAAAGTTGTAAGAGCATGATTGGTGTCTTTGACAAAGGAGGGAAGATTCTCAACGATAGGCTTGAAAATGCTATCGAGGAAGTCAGAAATGTGTTCAGTAGGACAGGAACAGGCTGAGACAATAGGTCTGCCAGGGTTGTCAATCTTATGATGCTTCTGCTTCTTCCACCATGGCACCCCTACGACCTTGTGGTTTTTGTTATATCTCACTTAATATTATGCCGTTCGTGGGACTTGTAACCTTGAGTTTTTTTTTTTTCCTTTCGTTTGTTTTACTGCATATTTTTTTTCTATTTCATTTATTGTAATTAATATCAATTTTGTTACATCAGTTTTTTGTGTTTATTGATCTTTAAATATTTATATTGAATACTATATTTGTTGCATTGAATTAATGTTATGAATGTATTTGTTTACTTTTAATATTCTCCTTAGCTCATGTACCGGGTAACTGTTACATGTTTATTATTGGCTTGGTAATATAGAATACTGCAGATATCAAATTTTTTTTGTTCAGTTTTGTAGATTTTATACGTTCAATTTGAACCATAAATTCCTAGAAAAGGTTGAGAATTGAATTGGGACCCAAAGATGCAGCAATAGAGAATGCAGTCAGCAACCCATAGCTTAACTGCTTGCATCAGGGTCAGCGAACCAGAGCTGACCAAGACCTTACTCCACCTCCACGTGTTGGTCCTGGAAACAGGCTGCATCACTGCAGTCTGGCTGAGCGAGTAGGGATCGCAGAGGGAAGGCAAACCCGGTCCCAAAAAATGCCGTGCTGAAGTCGGATGTGTCGACCGAAAAGTGCAGATATCACAGCTACGGCGTAAACAGACACAACGCAACCACCGTCCTTTTCAGGGCGAACGAGGAAGAAGAAGAAGAAGAATTGCATCCGTCATAATTTGTTGCTGTGGTCTGATCTATGTATTAAGTCTGTATCAAGATGGGTTTTGAACTCTGGTCTGACTCATTTAATTTAAATTGAAGTATTCTCTCTCTCTCTCTCTCTCTCTCTCTCTCTCTCTCTCTCTCTCTCTCTCTCTCTCTCTCTCTCTCCCCTCTCTCTCTTCCCCTCTTTTCACAATATATATATATATATATATATATATATATATATATATATAATATATATATATATCACTGGAAGATCTAGGAATTGTCGGGGGGAGGGGGTGGGACATCAGAATAATAAGGCTCTGCGCTTCTTATTTACACATATTTTTTAGACAATTAAAAAATAAAATAACGAATTTTGACAAAAATGTGTCAACTTGAAGGTTTTATTATAGAGGAACTCAATTTTATAACATAATTATATAAAAGTAAGTGTCGTAGATTTCCGATAGGATAATTAAGACTAGGTTTGGTCCCTTCTGAATAGGTTTGAATAGGTGATAGACTCAGTGAGAGTTAGTGAAAGGTAATAGAATTTCCACACACGTGAGATGATAGATTTTGATATAGTGGCTGTCTCTGAAAGCGAAAAGAATTCTTCTCTCTCTCACCTATCTTCTACAACAGTTGTTACAGCGTCAGACAGACTACACCAATATACATATTACGTATATTTCTATCACTCACAGGCACGCACATACACGTGACGACAGGTAAACACACAGACGTGGGAAAACTATAACAATGATATATATGTTATCTAGAACGAGCTGACCAAACACGATTATTTAGTTCAAGAGCGATTTTAATATCAGGAAAAAATCGGCTCACAACATCAAAGAAAGTACATCAAGGAAAATACATATACACATAGTCATAAAAAATCAAGGAAATGTTGCAAGGATGATAGCCCCGTTATAGTGTTAACTCTAGGTTTAGCCCGGCCCCGTTAAGAGAACAGATTTTGGCGCCCGAGTCACAGATACATAGGGTTTGAGTCTAAGAGTTTATCTTTGTTTTATCTCGTAATTATATGCACAGAGTTTGAGAAAAAAAAAAATCTGATTTAACCTAAGACAAAACACAAGAACTCTAGCCTTAGCAACAAATTATGCAGATTGAAAAAAACAAATAGGACAGCAACAGGGTGTCAAAGATATAATAGTGAAAAATATCACTCAAACCAGCGTACACTCATTCATTCCGCCATGGCTTCTCACACTAGTACTCACGACTTTGCTTGCTGCCTCTTGGAACACATTGATTTTAGATTTTCACACAGACTCAAAAAATGCAGTCTACTGCCAAGAAGTCCCCAGTTCCAAAAGACCTGTTTAACTTGGAGTCTCCGGGAACGACTACTTGGGTATGCAAATTTGTTCAAATGTCTGATTAAGTCACCTAACAATTATTCCAGGCGCGGGAGTTAGCAGAGCACAGTGTCAATAGCGTAGGTTTAAAAAAAAATGATGAATGTCAGGTCGGTGCCTTCCCTCAGTATAGGATTCACTTTAGTCACACCACAGATTTGTCCACAAGATATAATCTAGTCGGGAAATGATTGTTAATATTCACGCCGCCAGGCAGCAAATTATATAGAGTTTCTAGAAGAAAATTAAGTGCTGGCTCCAAGGTCCAGTATTTATCATTACAGTCTTTGAAAACCCGTTATAGGGATATTAGTATTTCTGTCTAACTTGCACCGTCAGATCAGTGTTACTTGAGAAAACCCACGTGGTTCAAAATAAGGACTGTCTATTTCTTCACAAGTATGGAAACTACTACTAGGTGCTGGTAAAGTTAGGGTCACCCCAAAACTTTCACTGTGTGGAGGAAAAATAACACATATAATATAATAAACAGAATCTGTACTGGTTAAAACTTACATTTAAACTTGCAAGCAGAGAGCTTTGCTTATCATTTAAACTTCCCGTGACGTAAGTTATATTTAAAAATCAGCATTCCTCATAAATTAGGAACACGTGCGTATTCCGTCACCATTCATGAGGCTCGATTCTAGAGTTTTTACGTTAGTTTAGAAAAATACACTCGACTGAGTATTAGCGGTTAAATTAAATTCATAAATAGCTACAATTGCCGTTATAAGCTAGAAATTTTAATTTTATTCTGCTTTCCACTGAAT